>PVJA010003838.1:0-91274 GCA_004027025.1 Myocastor coypus | reverse complement strand
TTAAAAGCATGCTTTTTTCCTAAATTGCCAGATGGTCAAAGTGATATTAAAGTTGATTTATATATGACATAAGGTTTAAGCTAATTTAGTAAAAATTCCTTTGAATAAATTAAAAAAGAAAGAAAAAAATTATTAGAGTCCAATTAATGAATGAGAGGTGTGGCCAACCTTTTTATTCATTAATGAGGCGCTCCCAACAATCTCAATAGTCTCATAAGAGATACCCTCGGTACATAGGTCATTGGTTAAAAGATAAAAGTTTTTCAAAATATTACAATAAAGCTTTCTGTTCAAAGATGATTTTGGTACAAAAAGATTAAAAAACAAAGGTCTTCATAGAGTATGATAATTTACTGTTATTAATCTCATGGCATATTAAAAGTATATTTATGATTTCAGATATATAGGTCTTTCAAAATGTAAAACAGATTGTTTATTGGGACAAAAGTGTGTATTGGGACAAAAGTTTCTCAAATTCAAAGCTGCCTTTTACAAGTGTTATGCCAAAACAAAATAAGAATATCTAAAACATGTCACAAAATGTCGTAAAAATGGCCTGTTACAATGTTGTATATGATTTGATTTCTAAGTTTTTATGTAAAATTGTGCAATTGTTTTTGTTAACATTCTATAGGGATTAAGATGCTAAAATGTCTATGGTTGTTAAAAAATAACAGTTCCATTTTATGTCTAATACATGGTTCCAAGATAAATCCTGACATTTGGCTGAACTTGTCAAATAACAAAAGTTATATTTATACAGGTCTTATTTTAAATTGGTCTTAACCATCCAACAAAAAAGTACAGCCATTAGGTATAAAAGTAATGCCATATCATGTTAAGCTGTAAAATGCTCATTAATTAAAACAGAGGGAATGGTACCCTACAAGGGGGTCACCTAAAAACATTTTATTTTATTCCTTATTCATCCTTAATTTTTAAATCTGGACACTAATGGGCACTCAGCAACCTATTCAGGTCCATTATCATAGACTGGAGATGGCTGACCAACAGAAATGTGAAGAGGAAATCTGTTTGTGGCTGACGTATGATAATGCAGCCTAAAATCCTGTACTCCTGGCCAGATGGACAGCTTAGCCAGAGACGGGCTACAAGGGTATGCACGGAACGCTAGCCGCCACCTAAGACAGGAACAGGGCCTCTTGCTGCTCTGCCTTCCCATGACGGGTAAGGTCTGAGTTAGCCCCATGTAAAAAACACCCTAACCTAAAACAAACACCATCCCCACAGGAGATTGCCATACTCTATGCTGCTGCCAAAACTTTAAAGAAAAGGAGGACCTGTGGGGAGCCACCTTGTGAGAGCCTCTCTATTGTAATGCTGAAACAAGAGCATTCCTTGGGTCTTAAACCTTCCCCTGGTTGCAAGGTAACCGCTGACGCAGATTCCGTTTCCCCTGCTACCTTTACTTAAACCCCGTTCACTTCTTCAATAACTTGATCTATCTTCGTCTTAATCCCTGCTCCTTCCCCAGGTGAGAACCCATGTGCTGACCCGCGTGCGGGTCACTGTGTGTATAGAGCAGCATGTGAAAATATTTAGTGATTTTTAAAGTTAAGCTATGGCCACAAGTCCAAGTTCATGAGTTAGCTACATGTGTTTTCTGGACTGCATATTTTTATGAGTACCTATAAACATCATCCTAGCTCCTGACTTCTTATAAAACTCATGCTTCTCAGAGGCCTAGTAGAAAGAAATTAGGAAAATACTGAATCAGTTTCTGTACTTACAAAACATTAACTGATCACAACTCAGACCTCTGAAAACCAAACTTTACTAAAAGACTAGAAATTGAGGCTTCTGACACTAGCAGGCCAGGAGATCCTTTGAATTCAGGATTGCCAAAATGACAAGAGTTAACAGTGGTTCCAAGGATACCTGGTAACACTGACTGCTTGTGAAGACAACGCACTAGGACAGGTTTAAGGCAAAAACTATAGACAGTTAAGTCAGATAAATTAAGAGGTGTCTGAGAGGGGCCTGGCCCTCGAGTCATGAAATTGAGACACAGCCCTGGCTGCACGGCACTGAGCACCACCTGGTCCAGTGAGCCCCACTGGCCCACTTCATGCACTGGGGGTTGACCAGAGCCCCTGACCTATGCTCCCATTCCTTCCCATGAATGCTTTTTATTCTATGTTAAAAAGGTATTGATAAACTCAAGCTAATGATGTCACTACTGTAAACCCTTTCTCCACCCTCACACCCATTAGATCATTATTAGCTAAGCAACTGCAAGCCCATCGGTGCACTGTAGTTAGACACACAGCCATCAAGGTGTGATTTTGCTATGTAAAGTATCCTTGGTCACAGAGGCTCAGCAGCAGCCTTTCACAGCCCCTCCTATCTCAAAGCCTCTTTCCTACTTCAACTCCCTTTGCCCTCATGCCCACTTCTCAGCACATCTGACAGTGCACAAGCTGGGAGTTCAAGAAGACAGTGAGGGCTGCAGCTGTGCAGAAACTGCTACGGTGGCAGAATGAAACGCTGCAGACTCAGGCCATAGTGCTGCTCACACAGCTTCATAAGTATACGGAAGGAGTGCGTACCCTCACAGAAAGTGGAATCTATGTCCCCAAAGCTAATTTTAAAAATCTAGCGGGGAGGAAAACACCAGAAAGTGGAATCTATGTCCCCAAAGCTAATTTTAAAAATCTAGCGGGGAGGAAAACACAAAACCATTAAAAACTGAGCTTGATGAAAATGACTTTACTGAACCCAAAATACTAAAAGGTGGAAAAGGCCACCAACAACCACAGCTCTGGCATCAGTGAGTGGTACTGAGTGGAAGAAAGCAATGGACACACAACAGACCTGAAATCAACAATAGATTTTTGCTGCTGTTGTTCTAAAGGTTTTGGCTTTCTTCTAGGGCCCTAGGAAAGAATAACCGCTCTGCCTTTAATAAATGCAGCTGAAGCTAGGAAGAGATGTGTCCTTTCTGACAGCGTAAGACTACACAAGGCCTCCTATGCTGTATAGGGGCAAGGCAGCCCCAGCTGGGGATGCCTTCTGCTAAGAGCGGAGTGAAACCTAGGTAGCACAGAGGCTGGAAACCAAGTGAAGAGATGCCCCAGCAAAGGTGGGGGACAGGGGCTACACAGAATTAAGGCAGGCACAGAGAGAAGACAAAAAGGAGCCGAGAAATATTAGAAAATAACTTACATTCTTTTTTGGGGGCACCAGGAATCAAACTCAAGGCCTTGTGCTTGCCAGGTGGGCTCTTATGCTGCTGAGCTATATCCCCAACCCACTTTCATATTTTTAAATGCTACATAAAAACAAAATGACAACAAGCAAAAAGCAGTAAAACATGCTCAGCAGAGTAAGCGCTTGTAACTTTCCCTATGTCCTCTATCTAAATCATGCATCTTTCTACAAACTTAGGAAAACTATACCTAAAATAAGTGCAGAAGACTGAGGTCAAATTCCTTACAAGTTACTCACAACTAAGAGAACAACGGCACCATAAGCCTTGCCAGCCTCGTCCCCAGCTCACTGAAGCAGCTAGAGGCAGAGCATGGTGGTGCACACCAGTAATCTCAGTGCTGGGGAGACTGAAAACTGCAGATCACTACAAGTCGAGCTGCAGGTAGCAATACCTTGTACCAAACACGTAAGAAGAAAAGGGGGAAGGGGGACAGACACAGACACAGTGAATGAGCAGCTCTCATAACATCCCTACAGACAAAAGCCTTGTAACACTGAAATCTTATCTCCAAGCAAGCTAAAGATATCTTAAAAATGCTACCAAACAAATACAGTAAGAAAAACTCAGAAACGAAGTGATGGAACTTAACATCAAATTATATACAAAAGAAAAATTCATTCAAATATAAACAGTAATTTGAAGAGAATTTCAAAGAAATAGCTGGTAAAAAGTGTTAAAAATGAAAGACATCAGAAAGATGTAAAAAGGATTAAAAATAAAGTGACCGATGAAGATAGGCAAACAGTCAACACTTAACTATCCAGAAACCTGGAGAAACATCAAGGAATGAGAACAGATTCTAACTCTTTAAGTTTTCCCCCTGAAGTCCTGGACTGAAGCAGGCCTCTGCACTGCCCCTCATCCCAGCCCTCTAGTACTGATCTGAGATAAGGATCTGCCGAGTCACTGAGCTACCAAGGCTGAGCAGGACAGCATGATTCCCTGCCTCAGTCTCTCAGAGTGCTGGGATTACAGGTGTGTGCACCCTGCATGCCTAACTACTAATTTTTTAAAAGTCTGTTCATTTTTGTGAGTTGAAAATTATAAATTGAAAGAGCAAGTACTACCTGAGAATAGAGACCCAAGCCTTTGGACATCATGCACACGAACCTGGGGACTGGGCAATAAGCAGGATTCACCATCAGACTTTGTACAGATTACACCAAAAAAATTGAGATAGTGAGGTATGATTGAAAAATATGAATAACAATTTTTCTAAAAAATATTACAGTAAAAGACAGAATGTTATTAATCCCCCTCCCTGTCACTTCAAGCGTAGCTATTCTATCATTCTTGCTACTTTTTTTCTCTTTTGGTACCAGGAACCTAACTCAGGACCTGTGCTTGCCATGCAGGTGCCATGCCCTTGTGCTGTGGCCCTGTCCCCTGTTGCTACTTTCTGATGCAGTTCTGGAAGTTCTCTTCCACGTCATCAGTTGTGTTGTCCTGGCTGCTTTGATGTCCTGAACTGATTCAAAACATTTGCTGTTGGTGGTCATTCTGAGTTCACAGAAGAGCTGGAAACTACCCCGTGCCAGATTTGGTGAGGAAGGTGGAGACAGCACTCCAGCACTTTCCCAAGGCTGCCTTCCCTGTGGAGGGTACTCCGCAGTGACATTTTCTATACTTTGGGCCACATCTTGTAAAAGCCATAAAAAGGAACTCCAGAACTGCTTTAGAAAGTGGGAAGAGTGATGTGACAAGTGTGTTCAAGCAAGAGGGAATATTGGAGATTAATGGCAGTGTGT
This sequence comes from Myocastor coypus, assembly GCA_004027025.1. Classification (NCBI taxonomy): domain Eukaryota; kingdom Metazoa; phylum Chordata; class Mammalia; order Rodentia; family Myocastoridae; genus Myocastor; species Myocastor coypus. Next base: position 86,294 of record PVJA010003838.1, on the reverse strand, counting down.
TTTTTTCTGTAATAAGTTTTAAAAAACATTTACCATATATTTCAATCACAAACACATGATGGTATTTTATAGTGTGCAAGGAAGTCAACTGTGAGTCAAGGACTTTCTATCAGTAAAATTCAAAGGCTAAGGTTAACTGCTGACTGGATTTCAACAGCACACAGGCAATCTGATCACAGCGCTATACTCAACTATGCACTCATATGCTGAGGTTCACAGCTGGGATGGACTGGGGGGGTCCCAGGCTACAGGTGAGTCACAGCAGGGTACATGCTACTCTTGGTGGCTTTGCATCCAGCTACCATGAACTTCGCAGTCTGCTCTTGCAGGCCCTGCTGTCCCAAGTACTTTGCCTTATAGCCACACAATCATGGACTCGATCCTCTGAAACTACAAGCCGAGTACATTTCTCCCCCTTAAAGCACAGCTGCCAGGAACAGGAGAGCTCATTAATAGAATGAATTCCAAATATAAGGGAAACAAAATACCATCAATATTCAGGGAATGCTGTTCTTGTGCCTGTGCTGAAATATTTACTGGGACACAGTAACTTTAGGTGAAAAGAGGCATGTGTGTGGGAAGATACCTATAAAGAACCTAAAACTTGACTACAGTAGTCATGGGACAGCACTACAGGCCTCCCTCAGCACCTCATTGGTTTCATGATCCTCCAGGATACCAAAGTGCATGGCACAGTATTTACACAAAACACTGTACTGTATACTTTAAATCACTTCTGAATTACTTCTCATATATAGTGCTGCATGTATGCTAACTAGTTATTATACTGCATTGTTTAGAGCACAATGACTGCAACAATGTCTGTACTTGTTTGGTACAGACAATTTTCTGAAATAGCTTTCAATCTGCAGTAGGTTGGTTGAGTGTTGATGTAGAACCAGCAGAGTGCTGACACACAGGAAGTCCTGACTTACACACACTGGATGCTGTATAACACTCACTTTGTTGGATACAAATGAATCTGATCTGCAAACATTCTCTCAGAGAGCCCAGGGAGATAGCTTAGTGGTCTAAGTACCTGCCTGGCAAGCGGAAGGACCCGGTTCAAGCCCTAGTACGGCATGCCGTGCTAGCCACTGAAAGTGGGCACAGTGGTACATGCCTGCAATCCCAAAGCTGGGGAAGCTGAGACAGGAGGATCACTATGAGTCTGAGCTGAGTGGTGGGACCCTGTACCAAATAAGTAACAGATAAAATGAAAAAAAAAAAAAGTCTCCTGGAAAGGAATGTAGTTGTGAAGTAGGAACTTGCTATATCTATGTAGCTACATTAGAACGAACACATAGGAAAATGTATGTAAATGCAAGGGAGAATATGTACTGGCTACAGATTCTAACCAGAGAGAGAATACAAAGTAAAAACCCTAGAAATGAAAACAACAGAGAATGAGCCTCTTTAGCACCATATTATGATTGAGATATTATTTCCTATACTAGAAGCCAAAACTTCTTAGAAAAATGCCTATTCCATTCTGCAGGAAAAAGTATAAAAGCTTGCCTCGTTAATCTGGGGATATTCTGTCATATCAGACAGCAGTCTGTGCTAGTCACCTTTTTGTGCCAAATGCCCGAGGTAACTCACTCACAAAGGGAACAATTCTACCATGGCCCGCACTGTTGCAAGTTTCTGCCCATGATCAGCTAGCCTCACTGCCTCCCAGGCCTGTGATAAGGCAGCAAGTACCTAATGGCAGAAACATACAAGGAAGCGACTGTTCAAGTGATGGCCAGAAAGGAAACAGAGGAGAAAAGGGGGTAAGTGTGCCGTGAGCTCATTCAAGGGTGCAGCCCCAATTACCTAAAGCTCTGCCTAGGCCCCTCTTGAGAGCTCACCTTCCTATATTGTGTACTGGGCCAGGGACCAAGTTTTAAACATACAGACTTTTGAGGGGCGATTACCTAAACTACACCAAGCAGAAATTACTATCATAATAAAGAACCCTGACAAGGCTCCCTATGACCGAAGACAACTTTTAACTTAAAAAAGACTGTGGTAAAAGATTAGCATAATTTACTATATGAACTCATCATACTTTATAAGGCCAGTGAAATAGCTCAGTGGATTAAAGCATCTTCAAGCAGGTGCAGGGGGGTTCAATCCCCATGGCTGTCGAGCTGGTCCTGCCCCTGGGGCACACTGAGACAGCAACTGAGACTGGGTGTGGTGGTGTGCACCTGTAATCCCAGCGCTTGACAGGCTGTACACAGGCAGATCACTAAGTCTGATCTAGCAATAAGACCCTGAGCACCCTGTAGACCCTGCCCTAAAATACAAACTAAACAAATTAATAGCCAGCCAGCTTCTCCAGGGGATGACGGGTGGTAAATTCATCACTGGGAAAACTTGCCAAAAAAAAAAAAAGAATCACACCCATTATTTTATGCATCAACTTAAATGAGGATTATTTAGAATATAGATAAGAAAAATATCTCTTTGTAGAAATAAAACTAACCACTAAGCAGTAAGCCACAGAACCAGAACGTCATCAGTCTGCAGTCAGTGGTCCATGGCAAGGCCCCAAGCAGCAGCGGCAGTGGCAGCGGCAGCCTTGCCAGACCAGAGGTGCTGCCTCTACGTCCTGGGCACTCGGGGTTAATCTGACTGCTCTGCGCACAGATGACAAGAGGAGCTGCACTGTGATACAGTCAGGGGAGTCCAGCTATGAAAGTGCCACAGATAAAGATTTATGATGGGGGGGGGCAACTACAGATTACGAAAGACTAAAAAGACACAGGAAATACAAGCTACAGAGTCCGAAAGTGCACACTTTTGTAATTAAGCACTGGAAAATTACTGCTAAAGTAATTACTAAATTATGAGTGAGTAGTTCTGGCAGAAGCAGATGGGGCAACAGAGGGGAGGCACTCAAGGAAGACTCAGTTGCTGCCAAAGCTCTAATTCTTGACGTGGGTCATAACTGTGTCACACAATAATTCATTAGGATATAAAATGTTCCTACAGAGTTCAGCACAGTGCTGGTCTTTCCAACACAGCAACCATTGAAAACTAGTAGCCATGGCCTCTGATGTCCCATGGGCGTGGGCCTCGACAAGAATGTAAATCGAGGCATAGCTGCCTCCGCGGACACCTCACCAAGCACACCAGGCTTGTGTGGGACATGATCTGGGAGGTGCGCGGCTTTGCCCATACAAGCGAGCAGCAAGCACGAGGAGCTGAACAACGTGCTAGCCACCGTGAGGAAGGCAGCTGCCAAGAAGTGAGCCCCTCTGGAGTAAAGCTTTACAGAAAAAAATGCTCCTACAAAGCCCACTAAACTATGCTGTAACCAACAACATGTACATTTGCATTTCCATGACGATATATGTATGGGTAGGAATAATACTACAAAATTAAGACAGAATTCTTACTTTTATCTTACCATTTTCTGCCTTATATTCCTTTTTCCCATGCTGGAAAACAATGCTAAGCCATTTCTGCTAGTTAGTGGATGAACGCTTAGGGAAAGAACAAGTAATTAATGGAAGAGCATCTGTATAGGGTAGCTCTGGCTAAAGGCTTCATTTACATGTTACTGAAGTATTAGCTTAGGACTCAGGGCACCATGCTCCTCCCACATGTTCTTTGAGACTATTTCCAGTTTTAGTAGAGATTAACACCTAGAACTCATCCTGTCCACACACACTAAGCAAGATCATCCACATGCTGCTCCTAACAAACACAGAAACAAAGACGAAACTTCTGAATCCGTCAAACAGCCAGGTGTAGTCAATTACACTCACTCCTTAAAATGACATTATATGACTTATCTTGGCTCAGCAATATACAGTGTTAAATTTTTAAAAGAATTAAAATTATCTTATTTCGTTTCAAATAGGCATGCATACAGATGTAAGAGTACAAACTAAACTGTGTTTCTTATAGATGCTGGAGTGTTTTACAATATTTTCCTTTTGTTTATCTGCATTAACCAATTCTTTTATAATACATATAAATTCAGCCTTGAAAAGATAACCTACAGCCACAGGGCTGGATAATAAAGCAAGAGCCACGACTAGAATCTTCACCTTGACCACTCTAGAACCTGACCAGTTTTACAACACACCCCTGCCAAATGCAGCTGATTCATAAAACTGTGATTATAAGCTCAATTGCTGGAAAGGCTTACCTTATTGGCGACAGCATTGACACTCGGTCGGGCATCAAATATAAAGATTTTGTGAGACTGGGCATTGGAATCCATGATAGCTTGAAGATATTTTTCATCTTCTTTACTGCGCTTTCCACTCACCCCTACCATGGGCTGGCTGCAACGAGTGATGGTGGCTTGACTTTCAGGATGAATCCACGACAACACCTTCCATGGGGGTAAATGACAACACACTTTGTATTTTCTCTGTCTGTAATTTTTACAAACAGTCCTTTATAAAACTCTGGGTTCTAACAAGATCTAAAACCTGCCATGAAATGACCAGGAAAATTTTTTTCTAAGCTGTAGGGAAAAAAAAAAATCATTTTGTTCTCAAACCAATTCTGGTATAGGTAAAGCTGGTCTAATTCTTAATCAGATAGTGTTGAAAGTCCCTGATTTGGGAACTGGCATCTCTAAGGGAAAAAAAAAAAAAAAATGATGACAGGGCTAAGTACACCCCACTATGGTAGTTTTACTACTGTATCACTAAAGCTGCCCAACTCCAAAATCTTCAGAATGTATGAATTTTTGTACTTAAAACTATTTAAGATGATCTCTCAAGATCTAATTATTTATCATTAATTTATAAATTGTTCTTTCTTGGTTTAATGGAAGAGAACATTTTTTTTTAATTTAATTTTTTTTTTTTTTTTTTCTTGTTTCAGAACCTTTGTTTATTCACTCATTTTTATGGCCAGCTCAGCCCACCCTAAGGGCAGGGCTGGTGCAGCATGTGGTGCCGGGGATCAAACTGCGGATCGAACCGAGGTCCCTGAAGCCGCCCAAGCTTTCCCAAACAGGCGTTTTAGACCCCTGAGCCATCCCTCTGCGCCCCTGGAAGAGAACATTTATGACTATAATTAAAGAATAGTTAAATATCAAATGATGCACACTGGAAGATTGTTTTAATGTTTACATTTTTCCAGTTCTAAAATTGAATCCTTTAAATTTACCAAGTAACTCAGTCTCTAACACTATCACAAAAGACTTGCTGCTAAGGTATCTTTATCTGCACCCATTCTCCACGACACTAGTCCCGCACCTGCAGAGTATGAAAGTATCAGTGAAATGCCCTCCAAACACCACTCACTGGGATGCGGCCCCTCGACCTGAAGGATGCCACTCTCCTTAACTCTTCATCAGGAATGTTTGCTGGCACAACCAAGAGCGAAGGATATGTATCGCAAAGTTCGTATCGTTCATTTATTTTTGTTATCCTCCAGCTTTCATTTGGAATTCCCTACACATGAAATAAAACATAAAAATGATGAATTCAAATATGAAGATACAACAGAACTGCTGTCCCTCTGGTCAACTCTCCTGTGTACAATAAACATCACTTACACTGTTGGAACAGTGACCGCCTGTGGTGGCCAGGCTTTTCTGGTATCAGGGAGTGAACTCAGGACCTTGCCCTTGCCAGGCAGGTGTTTATGCTACTGAGCTCTAGCCCCAGTCCTACATTACTTTTCTAAGCATATGGTAGTATACAATGCACACATGCTGTACCCTTTTTAAAACTGAATGTACTTTGGAGATTGTACCATCTGACAACAAACATAAACTTCATATTTTTAAGTTAACGTGGAACTCACATATAAAATACTTAAAGTGTGTATCCACTGGCTTTTGGTACATTCATATGGTTACACAATTTTCACACTCTAATTCTGGAACATTTACATATACATACAGTACATATCTACTGTTTACACACACACACACACACACACACACACACACACACACACACAGATGAACAACAGGAGGAATAATATGTCAAGAGAGATTCTGAGAGGCCGGCAGGATGGCTCAGTGGTCTAAAGCGCCTGCTTAGGAAAGCTTGGGCGGCTGCAGGGACTGCAGTTCGATCCCCGGCACTACATGCTGCACCAGCCCTGCCCTCAGGGCAGGCTGAGCCAGCCATAAAAATAAATAAACAAAAGTTCTGAAAGAAGAAAAAATAATAAAATAAAATCATTCTTTAAAAAAAAAGATTTTGAGACTAAACTCTGCTCTAATATTTTCATGTTGGGAAACCCATTAATAAGTTTCCTATTACCACAGCAATTCATCTTGATTATGGTATGTTATCCCTTTTGTACATTACTGATTTTTAATTAACATTAACATTTTATATACCAGTTTAGGATGTTTATAACTGGAAATAGCCTAAACTTTTTTTTCATTGTTCTTACAAGAGTCAATATATGCTAAACTGATCCTGAAAATGGCAATCTTTCCCGTTTCCTAAAAATGTCTGATTTACTTCCCTTATTAAATGTTTAGTACAACTTGCACTTGAAACGTTGTCATAGGGTTTTTGGGAGATAGGATTTCTTTTTTTCACCCTTAGAATTTTTGTCATGCATTTAATTCTAAGAACTCAGACTTAGGCCATCGAGATAGCTCAACAGATTTAGCACCTGCTTAGGTGAGTACAGGGACCAGGCTTCAATCCCGGGCACCACATGCTGCACCAGCCCCATCCCCGAGCATGCTAAGCCAGCCACCAAGATGGGGCGTGATGGCACACACATGTAATCCCAGCACTGGGGAAGCTGAAACAGAAGGATCACTATGAGTCCAAGCTGCATAGTGAGACCCTGTACCAAATATATTTTAAAAAAGAAAAAGATTTACTTAGACAAATGTTTTATTGTATCACTCTTTTGCACACACGAAAGCGAACTTTTAAGTAAAACATTAAAGAATTGCTAACATTTTTACTGTTAAGTATGTGATTCTTCAAAATCTCTTTTAGTAGGAGTTTGAGAACTTGGCAGTTTTCCTTGAGGTATCATTTTTGTATTACCATGAGTATGAATGGTGTGGCGCCCTTCTTGTTTTGGGAGGTGATTTGCGAAGGGCTGGGAATTGAAGCTAGGACCTCATGTATGTCAAACAAGTCCTTCACAGTCAGACTCATCTTGGGGTAAGATTTTTTTCATCATGTATTTACATAATGGATTAAAATTTCACAGACTATTTTTTTTTATAGTTTCAAAACACATTAGTAATAATTCCTAATAATGGATACAATGCATATTGCTGTCCTTGTAATAGCTATTTAGAGCACAGGATGCAGAAATACTTATTCTAATTATTATTGATACAAAAATTTCTTCTCAACTAAGAGAAAGTAGTTGTATATGTAGAACAATATTGGATAATTGTAGTGGGTTATTGGCAGAACTGGCAATGTCAGAAGCTGTTGCCTTGAGCCTTTAACAGCTCAACATACTAATCTAGCTTTACTTTTCATGCTTCGTGGTTAAACTTTTCTGATAGGTAGTTAAGGGCAAGTTAAAAAAAGACCTGTATAACAGAACATGTAATATTTGTGTCTCCCAAGGTCAGTCAAAACCCCTCAGGATCTACCTTGAAACCATGTACAGTGTTTTGTAGCACTGTTATCAGTGTCAGCCACGTGGATGAGGCACGGCCACAGTTGACCAGTTTGCTCTTTGTGAAAGCCTGAGAGAATGTTTTCTCTCTAGGTGACTCTCCTCAGGCACACTATACATTGTTGATCCCTTTCCTTTGTGCTCCAAAAATCTCCTTGAACAGAAAAACTGGGACACCAATGAGTTATAGGATATTACAGCACAGGTTCTCTTTTGTCCTGAGTCCTCACTGACCTTGAAGGGCTAGGGCCAAAATATTGGCTATCCTTGTAGCCCTTCTTTTTCTCTAATTTTTGGTCTGTAAACTTAAATTCTTAACCCTCCAGAAGAAAAGCTTAGTGATATTATTACTCTATAACATAGGTACTTGATCTTACCTTCATTGTCTGAATATTAAACATCTTATTTTTTAAAATTTTTATTTATTTACTTTTTTTCTTGTTTCAGAACCTTCATATGTTTATTCACTCATTTTTATGGCTGGCTCAGCCCGCCCTGAGGGCAGGGCTGGCGCAGCATGTGGTGCTGGGGATCGAACCACGGTCCCTAAAGATGCCCAACTTTCCCAAGCAGGGGCTTTAGACCACTGAGCCATCCTACTTAGACTTAACTTGGAATTGGTATTTTCCATCAACCATTGATATTCTAATAAATCCCCATAGAATGTGATAAAAGCAGTTATGAATTTTTACACAGAAATTTAGGCATGTTTAACACTTGAAAGAACCACAACTGGGACCTCCACCAATTGAAAAGTTTTTCCACATCAAAAGAAATCATCAACAGAGTGAAAAGATAAGCCACTAATTTCAAAAAAATTTTAACTAATAAGCATTCAGACAAAGGTCTTCTATGAAGAATTTATAAAGAACTAAAAAAACATTAGGGTCTCAAAATTTAAAGACCCAATCCAGAAATGGGTATCCAAGATGAACATACACTTCTCAGAGGAAGGAATAAGAGAAGCCTGTAAATACATGAAGCAATGTGCCACAGTGCTAGCCATTTGTAAAATGCAAATTAAAAAAACACTGAGATATCATCTCACCCAGAAAGAATGGCTATCATAAAGAAGTCAACCATCAACAGATGTTGGAGAGACTGTGGGGAAAAAGGAACATTTCTCCACTGCTGGTGGGAATGCAGCCTGGTGCAACCACTACGGAAAGCAGTGTAGAGACTCTTTAAAAAACTAGAACTGGAAATCCCATTCAATACAGCTATCCCTGTACTGGGAATTTTCCCAGAAGAACTGAAAACATAATATCATAGTGAGTGATATTTGTGCACCTATGTTTATAACAGAACAATCTGTAATAGCCAAATCTTGGAAACAATCAAAATGCCCCTCACCTGAAGAATGGTTGAAAAAGATGTGGTATTTTAATACAATGGAATATTACTCACCTATAAAGAATGAAAAACTAGAAGACTTCATATAAGCGGATGTATCTTCACAATACACTCATAAGTGAAATAAACCAGACCTACATGTGCAAATATCATATAGTCTCCCTAGTGTAAGAATTCAAAAGAAGAAATAAGAATAGAAAGGCAACCACAGCTGAATGGAAATCAAGAATTTAAGAGTTAAACAACAAAGAGACTGCAAGCAGAAAAGATAGGAAACATGGCAGGAGCAAAATCATGCACTTATATATACAGGATGAATTACATAATGGGCCTAAGGACCTCCAACAGGTTTTTCACACTGAGAACAGCAATGTGTAACATTAAAACTATGTTTGGCATGCCTGTCGTTCTGGTCTTTTAGATGTATGCTGTTTCTAATGTAATTTTAGTTACTGCTATACTTTCTATCAAGTAAATAGTTGTTTTACAAGAAAACAAAAAAGGGTATTCAAAGAGAGTAACAGAGAAGGAAAAAATGCCACAGGATTGACCAGCTACAATTTTGTATATGCTTAGATTTCTAAATTTCTGTGTAAAGGGTCCGGTGGGATGGCTCAGTGATCTAAAGTGCCTGCTTGGGAAACCTTGGGCGGCTGTAGGGACCGCGGTTCAATCCCTGGCACCACATGCTGCGCCAGCCCTGCCCTCGGGACTGGCTGAGCCAGCCATAAAAATGAGTGAATAAACAAACAAAGGTTCTGAAACAAGAAAAAAATATATAAAATAAAAAATTCTTAAAAAAATAAATAAATAAATTTCTGTGTAAAAATGTGTAACTGCTTTTATCACAGGCTATTTTAAAGGTTTTGTTTGGTTTTGGTTTTGGTACCAAAGACTGAACTCAGGACCCTGTTTAAAGTAATTTTGGCAGGTTACATTTTTAAGCAATTCATTTCACAAAAAAATTAATTTAATGGCAAAGTTGTTCATAATATCTTGACATTGCCTCTTGTATCTACAGAATCCATAAAATATTACCCTATCCATTTATAATACAGGCTACTTGGAAATTTTCTCCTTGTTTTCTTATATCACTCATGTATGTAGGCTTGTCAAACCTTGGCCTGCAGGCTGCTTGTCTTATTTTTGTTATTGTTGTTGGTTTTTTTTCCCTTTGAGGTTTTAGTTTTTTACTGGTGCATGTTTGCAGTATATAGTTATTACCTTCCTTGTGTGGGACTGGTACACGCACATCACACAACTTAATTTTCTCATTCATCCCTTCTCCTCTATGCCCTCTCCCTTTCTATTTCTCTCTCTCTTTTTTAAAATATGTATTTGGTACAGGGTCTCCCAACACAGCTTGGACTTGGAGTGATCCCATCTCCTATTTTCAACCTCCCCCAGCTCTAGGATGGCCAGCTCAGTGTGCTTGGCGGCAGGACTGACACAGCGTGTGGTGTCAGGGATTAAACCCTAGTCCTTGCACTTACCTAAGCAGGCACTTAGTCTGCTGAGCTATCTCACTGGCTCTCTCTCTCTCCATCTCTTGATCTCCTCTCCTTTTGCAAAAGGTCTATCTCCTTATTTCCTACTATCTTTTGTTTTTCTCTTATAATTTGAGATTCTCATATAAGAGAAACCATGTGTGTGTGTGTGTGTGTGTGTGTGTGTGTGTTGCACATGCATGTGCTTTTACACAATCAGGTACATGCATTTTCCTACAAATAAATGTATCTTTCTTTATGGGAGAGTACTCCCTTACCTCACTATTCCTCCTATAATTCACTAAGACAAACTTTATTTTAAACTTTTCTTGCATAAAGCATTAAAAATTATGACACACAATCTCATTAAATTCTAGTATTAATAAATGTCTTTCCTTATAGTTCAGAGAGTCTTTAAATACCCTATCTGTTTATTCCCTTTTAAGTTATGTGCTACTGGGGTCAGGGAGATAACTCAGCAGTCTCAGCACTTGCCTAGCAAACGCAAGGATCTGGGTTTGATCCCCAGGCACACCATACTGACCACCAAAACTGGGCATGGTGGTATATATGGTGGTATATGCCTGTAGTTCCAGCACTGGGGAGGCTGAGACAGATGGACTACTAAGAATCTAAGGTGCATAGTGAGACCCTATACCAAATAAATAAATAATCAAAAAAAATAAATTATTTGCTATTGATGATATACTTTTACCTATATTGCCACACTTTTTTTTTTTTTTTTGGTATTTTAGGGAAGGGTCTACAGGGTGTTCAGAGTCTCAATACTAGATCAGACTTGTAGTGATCTACCTGTTTACAGCCTCCCAAGAACTGGGATTACAAGCACACACTACCACTCCCAGTTTCAATTGTCATTTCAATGCACACTGGGGGCAGGGCCAGCATAGAAGGCCAGAGGATCGAATCCCTGGGCCCTGTGCCTGCTTGCAGTCATCTGTTTCTGATAACTATTGTTTCATATAGATATAGACAGATAGATACAGACATATAGAGCTATCTCCTTTAAAATTTTCTGAACTGTCTACAAGTGTTTTGAGTTCACTATCCTTCGTAAAGGATATAATTTTTTGTTCACAATTTGTAACAGGTAATTTTATTTCAATATAATAAAGATAAAATTGCATTTTTCTCTACCATCTACTTTAAAAAAATTTTCTTTTTCAGTAATGGGGATTGAACTCAAAGCCTTTGCATTGAGCTGTATCCCTAGCCCTACTTTTTTTATTATTATTATTATTTTTTAGTTTTCAGATGGGACAGGGCCTCCTATGCCACCAAACTGCCAAGGTTATACATGCTCCTATCCCTTAGGTTATTCATCTGCTACGCAGATAACACTACTACCTATCTCACAGAATTATTCTTAAGAAAAATGTATTAATATGTACGAAATACTTAAAAATCCTGGTATACATGCACATACATAAATACCTGCAGGAGCTTTGCTAGCTGACAATATTTACAGAGCATACACCATAGAAAGAATAGCTTCACTTGTTTTTTATTTTATTTTATTTATTTTTTTTTTTTCTTGTTTCAGAACTTTTATTTGTTTATTTATTTTTATGGCCGGCTCAGCCCGCCCTGAGGGCAGGGCTGGCGCAGCATGTGGTGCCCGGAATCGAACTGCGGTCCCTGCAGCCGCCCAAGCTTTCCTAAGCAGGCGCTTTAGACCACTGAGCCATCCTGCCAGGCCCAAGAATAGCTTCACTTGTAACCTTCAATCATTCCACAGATACTGTCTGGGGCCTACCAGGCACTGTGTTCTATCCTGAGGATACAGAAGTGAGAGGACAGACACAGTGCCTTCCCTCTGTGAACCCAAAAAATACCAAAGAAATAATAAATGATTTCTTCAAAGACTGCTAATATCAGTAAAAAATTATTAAGCAAATAGTTTCAGTACAGAAAAGAGAGGAATAAATGGGCAAATGGACATTAATATTCATCAAATTAAAATTAAAGTAGGGTAAAAAATACCCAAGAAGGCTATGACTATCAATTTTGATTTCTATATAAAATAACTTAAGGGGGCCCGGCGGGATGGCTCTGTGGTCTAAAGCGCCTGCTTGGGAAAGCTTGGGCAACTTCAGGGACTGCGGTTCAATCCCCGGCACCACATGCTGCGCCAGCCCTGCTCTCAGGGCGGGCTGAGCCGGCCATAGAAATGAGTGAATAAACAAACAAAGGCTCTGAAACAAGAAAAAAATAAATAAATAAAATTTAAAAATTCTTTAGCCAGGCATGGTGGCTCATGCCTGTAATCCCAGCACTCGGGAGGCTGAGGCAGGAGGATTGGTGCAAGTTCGAGACCAGCCTGGGCTACGAAAGTGAGCTTAAGGCCAGCCTCAACTGCATAGAGAGACCCTGTCTCAAAAAGACAAAAAAAAAAAAATAAAAAATAAAAAATAAAAAAATAAAATAACTTAAAAGATATAATGATTTCATGACAAAATACAGAGACATTATTCGTGTGTGTGTGTGTTTCTAGGCATAGAACCTTCATACATGTTGTTCAAATACTACCATTGAGCTACATATCTCCATCCCTAGGAGTTATTTTTACTGTTACTGTCCAAAGTAAATCAATGCTATCTATAGCATAAGATAGAAAATAAACTATATCTTCTGTGATATTTATATTTAATAATTTATGTTGGCCTAAATTATAAAAGAAATAAAATGAGTAAGAGTTACTGGACTAGCTCAGCAACACCAGCACCTGCCTGCCAAGCATAAGGTTCCTTTGACCCGCAGTATCACAAAAAAAGAAAAACAGAATTATAGGATCTCCAAAAGGGAAAAATCTGAGTGACTGTTAAATGTTACATAAGTGTTATTTTTATCTTTAGAGCTACTAAAGTTGTTTTGACATAAACTAATACTTACAAACTCTTAAATAACTAAAGATTTATAAAAGATCACTGGTGTATTCGGGAAAGCTCTTAAAAGAAAGGGAAGACAAGTCATAATCAGGATTAGCATTTATTTAAAAACAAAAACAAAACAAAATCTAAAAAGCTATTTACATCTACTCATAAAGTATTTTTATAATGAAAAGAATAAACCACTGGACTTGAAGCAAAAGTACATACCTGCCTTCTGTACTCTAAAAGAGGATCATACAGCTTCCAGCCATTATCTGGAAATATTTCTTTGTATTCAAAAGCAAAGAGAGGCTGCAAAACAGCAGAATTAGCAGCTAAAAGACACTGAAGAATATAAGAATCAGAATATATCCTTATACTGAAAGTGTTCATTTTCTGCAAGCATTTTTGTATTGCTACCTTTTTACATATATAAATTTATGATATTTTACATTTCTATAAGAATATAGAAAAGCACAGAAACCTAACTATTAAATTTAACAAATGCTGCTAGGCAGGGTGATGCATGCCTGTAATCCTAGCACTTGAGAGCCTGAGGCAGGAGGATCAGTGCAAGTTCAAGACCAGCCTGGGCTACAAGAATGAGCTCAAGGTCAGCCTGACCTTCATAGTGAGACCCTGTCTCAAAAAGACACAAATAAATAAAAATAAAATTTACCAAATACTAACAAATGGCCAGATAAATTCAGTTATGTTTGGAAGCTTTTAAGGGTAATTCCAAATAATAAAACACTATATATTTTTAAAGACATATGCTATAATTAACTAGTCTGACATTGAGTATCAGCAGTTAAGCAGTTGTGAAGTTTATGTTGCATTCTGTAAAACACCTTGCAGAGTTTTCTTTGTATGTATTCTGTGAATAAAAATATACCACTTTTATAGACACACTGACAGAAACAATACGATTTTTTAAAAAGAAATCAAAACTAGAGCCAGAGAATCAAAGCTGACTCCAAATTCTACTTGCCTACTATCTATGCCTTCGAGTTAATGCTTCCCTAATCCTGGTTTCATCTCTAAACAGGGACTCTGGAAGCAAAACGATACAGCACTGATAAAGGAGCTGACACTGTTACAAAACCTCACCACACAAAGCAAGAGCTCAGTATCTTCCCACCCTCCCCTCCAAACTGCCACTCTTAGATATCAGCTTTTAACTAAAAGCCATGCAGCATTTCACGATGCAAACACCCTACACAGGAATATATGTAACGCTAGAATGTTGATGCTGGAAGGAACCTTAGAAATAGGTAGGTCCAGATTCTTCAAAGGGTCCAAGAGATTAGATTAAATCTAAACTAAGCATCTGCTTAAATGTCCAATGTAGAAATTCTAGATAATTTAGTCAACTTTCTAAACACCAGTAATTATAAAATATACTTTTCAAAGATAAGAAAAAGGTTACCAAGTTATTAGACACAGGGAATGCATATTTCATCAGATTCTCAAATATGGATCTTCTTGTTCGCCCCTCAGGTTTATGAGCAAATCGTAAATTTCTAATATCCTAGAAAAGATTCAACATCAAAGTTAATCTTTTGGGACTGAAGAGATAGCTCAGTAGTATAAGCGCTTGCCTGGCAAGCGCGAGGGTCTGAGCTCAATCCCTGGTTCTGAAAAAAAAAAGTTAAATCTTTTTCTTTTTGCTTTTTATTAAATGAGTAAATAAAATCCTTGGAAGTACCTTGTAAAGTTCTATGACCTGTGATTATTGAATATGCAAAAGCAGGTAACAGCTCCTGGAGGAAGGTGTAGTTTTAACACACACAATTCGCTCTAAAACAAGGCAGAATTTTTTATTTCCAGAAATTGATTTGCATTTCAATTCCAAACATATATGACACAAATGGTTAAGATGTTACACACTTTGTCCTGCAACTTATTGTTTTTAAATTTAACTATGTATTTTTGAGATCTCCTAATATCAGAACATACAAAGCTACTTTGCTCCTTAAAATGGCACCATGTTATTCCACTGTAAAGATGTACCCTAATTCTTTTGATGCACCACTTTTGGTGGACATTTAGGCCATTTCTATTTCTACTTTTTCTTTCACTTTGTAGTTAAAAATGACACTGCTAGACTGTTTTTATGTAGATGTGTTTTATATGAAAAAGAGGGTGCCTAAAACAGCAGCTCTCAAACTTTGGCTGGAATAGTCACCTAAAAGGCTTATAAAAAAAAACAGAGTTCTGGGCCTCTCTCTGAGCTTCTGACTGGACAGGTTTCTTTTTCTTTTCTTTTCTTTTTTTTAAATTGGGTAAGTTCCTTGTTCAAGTTGCATGAAAAGAAAAGATTCCTTTGGGACAATAGGTAGCAGTTCTTCTGTTAGTGAAAGTCTTCTTTTCATTTTGTTTTTATTTTTTTCCTTTTTTATTTTTATTACTTTTAGTAAGAAATAACAGACAGAGCCGGGCGTGGTGGCTCACGCCTGTAATCCCAGCACTCGGGAGGCAGAGGCAGGAGGATTGGTGCAAGTTCAAGACCAGCCTGGGCTGCAAAAGTGAGCTCAAGGCCATCCTCAACTGCACAGCGAGACCCTGTCTCAAAAAGACAAAAAAAAAAGAAATAATAGACAATTTCAAATCATGTTAGTGGGATAGCCACAATAACTAATACAATGCATACTATTGTCTTCACATTATTGTTCAGAGTATAAGATGCAGACATAACTTTTCTAACCACTATTGGTACAAATATTTCTTCAAATTGAACTAGAGGCAGAATTTTTTTTTAAAAAAATTTCTATGTAATTTTTCTTAAAATTTTTTTTCTTGTTTCAGGACTTTTGCTTGTTTATTTATTTATTTTTATGGCCAGCTCAGCCTGCCCTGAGGGCAGGGCTGGTGCAGCATGTGGTGCCATGGATCAAACTGCAGTCCCTGAAGCCACCTAAGCTTTCCTAAGCAGGTGATTTAGACCACTGAGCCATCCTGCCGGGCCCCAACACAACTCTATTGAGGTAGTATATATATACAAGATATTAGAAACAATGTGTTTGAAGCTTAGTATCATGACTAACAGACACTATCAACCTAAGTTTTCCCTGTGAATATTCACACTTACAGTGAATTTCTCTAGTAAAAGCCTAACTAGCTGCTACTGCATTGCCATCATGGCCTTGTCATTTCTCAGGACTCATACGCATATGACCGTCTCATCTCAGTTTTGCCTAAAAGTCCTCCTCCACTCCATATGCAAGTTCCATCCACTGGCAGGAAATGCTGGAATAGTCTGCGAGGCCTTACAGGCTCTACAGTCAGACGGCATGACCAGAACTTTCTTTCATTATTATCCTTAAGCCATTAATGTTCTTTTACTTAGGCTGAATTCAGATACTCAAGTTCAGGCTTACTGATAACAGTAGTCACAAAAAATATTGAGGTTAATAATTTCATTGTATTTAAATATTTTAACCTAAACAAAATTCAAAGTGAATTTTATATCTCATAAAATAAATAAGCTGGGCATGGTGGCACACACCTGTAATCCCAGCACTCAAGAGGCTGAGACAGGAGGATCAGTGCAAGTTTGAGACCAGCCTGGGCTACAAAAGTGAGCTCAAGGCCAGCCTGAACTGCATAGCGAGACCCTGTCTCAAAAAGACTGACTAAATAAATAAATAAATAAAATAAATAGGTACTACACCACCATATACCTACAATACATGACCAAATAAAACATGGTACTACAAATCTGACCCAAAAATCATAATGATAGCTTTACCATAATTTAAAATAAATGTGTAGGAACTGAAGCTGAGATCTTATTTGTCCTCTATACATACTTTGTTTAAAACCTATTTTTTAGTCATTCGTTCATTTATTTATTTATGTACAGGGTCTCCTCATGCAGCTTGGACCAGCAGTGATCCTTCTGTCTCACCCTCCCCAACGCTGGAATTTCAAGAAGGCTCCACCATGCCCAGTTTTGCTGAGCAGCACTACACGGCTAGTACTAGGGATTGAACCTGGGTCCTTGTGCTTGCCAGGCAGGTGCTTAGACCATCTTCCCAGCGCCTTACATACTTGTGTGACTAGTAAAGATACTCACATTCGCTGTTAACCACAGAGCTTTCTGAAAGGGCCAAGCAGAGGCCCTACAAATGCTTGAGTTTGTCAGCACTAGTATTATTTCATGGAAAAAACACGTGTTTTAAATGACCAAGATTTCAAATCTAATATCTTAGCTTTTAATATTCTACACTACACTCACTATTAAACTACAGGGAAGTGATCAAGAGACAATTCAGTTGACAGATGGTCAACAGTTATTATATTAGAAACCTAACTACAATGAAAGAACATAATAAATTATGAAGTCATCAGTGTTAATATCATATTCATAAAATGTCAAAGATTATCATAAGAAAGTATTCCAAATTATACGTGTATTGTTTATTTTACTTTGGACAGTGGCAGAGTAGCAAAAGAATGGTGTGGCATGATCTGGAACCAAGATGTCCAAGAGTGGTAATGTGGCTACCAAGTGTAGGATAGCAACCTGGAAAAGAAGCACATTGAACACCTCTGACAGACTACAGAGGTGGCTCAGCAGCATAAGTGCCTGTCTGGCAAATGTAAGGTCCAGAGTTTGATGCGTAGTACCAAAAAACCCCAAGTACAACAACAAATGGAAATGTTATCTTCTGCCAGAGTAGTATTTCTAGTAATGAAATCCATTTGTTATTTCCAAAATTAGTTTTCAAGTACAGGGTCCACTTACCAGCTTTCAAAATCAAAAAAAGGTAGCATACTCATTATCAAATTTACCTTGCACACAGTTTCTAAACCGTAAGAATTTTCACCTCGACTAGAAGCACCACCAATTTTTTCAACTCTACTTATCACACCAAGAGAAGCATCTAAAACAAATGGGGGGTCCTGAAAGAAAAAGAAGAAAAAAAAACCTGAGGAACTGATACTACACAAGAATAACTGAAGTTAGAGATTTTAATCAGAGCACAGACACAACTCAAGTACAGAGTTTGCCCTCCAGCATGAGCCCATGAATGGGACTGCGCTCACTTGCTGGCTCACGCTGGCTCACGCTCGCTCGCTCTCTCTCTCTCTCTCTCTCTCACACACACACACACATACACACACAGAGTAAGGATTTGTAATGAAACATTATTAAAAATGATCAAAGGCAAACAATACATTATAAACCACCAACACACATATACAAAATATTCATCCAGCAAGTCTTACCCGCTCCATGCTCTTGAAATACAGCCTGTAGTCTGTGACAGTCAGTGTTCCTCGTACAGCACCAGTAAATGGACATATGTAAGTCACATCTTTGGCTAAAAAGACAAAACTTCACCGTTTATACTGTGCATTGAGAACAGCTTCTTCATCTTTTTAAACTGTCCTAATTGCTAATTTAACTTATGCCACAGCAGCCTATTACAAGCCACTACCCTGCACTACCCCAGGAGAGCTACATGCAGGACACATGAACAGACTACAGACGTGCAGGGCTATCACAACAGAAGCAAGCCCAGATGAGCGCTGTCCCTCCTGGGCAGGACAGTGCTGGCAGGTGAGGAGGTGGGGGTGCTGGTGGCAGTGGGAAGCCTGCACGAACACCAAGGAAGCCAGCCTTCACTGCATCACAGCCTCTATGTCACCTGTCTCCTGGTTCTTGGCCACTGTCCAATCTGTCATTGTGTCTTTAAAAATGTAATATTCAAGACATACAAAATGAGAGAAGCCTATGAGATGTTTCTGTGAAAATTAGTTGAAATAAAACACAGGGACTTCTGGAAAAATGTAGAGCCATGTAGATTCTGTATGATACTGCAAATTCCTGACTTCGCTTCTTATTCATCATTTTAAAAGGCTGTTATGTACTGAATTTAAAATGAGACCAATTGTTTACCAGGCACTTCTAACACTCAAAATAGTTACCTCAGGAATGTGTAAGAATGAGCTACCTTTTTAAATGCCTGTGTCTAGTGCACGTGTCTTTTGGGAGGAAGCCTTTAAAATTAAATAAACTCATTATTGTGCAAATACACACACACACACACACACACACTTGCTTACACACACTCTTCTTTTGCATTTATGAATGTTTACATCAACTAGGAAAGCTTTACTCAACATTTCTACAAACATTTCTGGATTCCATCCACAGTCAGTTTTTTACTAATGCAAGAGAAATCAGTTTCAGCATCCTATAACCCTCTTGAGGCTGTATCCCTCTGTATCCCCAGTTCCATTGCAACTGGACTCCTTTTTCTTTATTCTAATGTCATGAACCATATCAAGAGAAGTACTTCTAAACTGAAGCCACTGCACAAATGCAAGGGCTACTGCCTACGTTACTGCTGTTACTACTACTGCATGCTTTGGTCTCTCATTCTTCCTGAGGTTGTTTCTCTCAAAGGAGATGCTCAGTCAGTGTGTACCAAACAGAAGGGAGAAGTTCCTTACTGAAGTCAAGGACAGTAACAGCACCACAGGGAAACAAGCTCAAGCTTATAAAGTACTTCTCCTTGAGTATTGAGCTTAACAGCTCTTACATGTAGGAATACATTCACCTTCAATTTTATGTATGAAAACCAGAGCACAGAAAGGTAAAAGAATTGCTCAAGGTTTCAGAGCCAGTGTTAAGACAAAGCCTTCAGCCTAATTCCCCTGAGAAGAAACCTTTCTCCATGGTACCTCATGTGGCAAGGCTATGCCACTGACAGCACAGTCTGTATAACATCTGCTTCCTGAATTAAAGGTTAAATTGTTACAAACTGTAAAAACTTCTCTTCCTGAGGTGGTCACGCCACAATATACTTTATTTCCTAAGATATTCTGTTGTTATTCCCAACATGGCTTTAACTGTTTTTTTTTTGAAGAATTCTAAACCATAGACGTAAATTAAACCAATTTAAAATCGAAGATCTTTTCCTACGAACTTATCCAAGTGTATTCTAACCTTACAGTATTTTTTCTGCTCAATTTAATTTCTGCACCACAGTCGAGTCTGTATAGATTATCTATACAGACTGTCTAATGGTATCCAATCAGATTTACTCATCTTGTTCAAGTTCTACTGACATCACAGAAAAGCAACACACTTAGCTCTCTGTAATACACCAAAATGACCTGGGAAATGCACAGCCATGAGAAAGATGACAAATACAGGCAAGTTAATTTATGAAAGCATCTGACCTTGCAAAAAGAAAAAACATGCTCAAATATGTAGAGGCAGAAAAGTCTACTCAATCATATGGTCAGAGAAGGGTTCAAGGAACACACACAGGTAACCTTTAGAGAAACAAAAGGTATTAAAGCCCTAATGCCAAAGAACACCTTACCCAAAGCATGGACTCTGGAACCTAGTTCCCAGCCTGGCCTTCCCGCAGTCACTGGACACTGCACTCCCCACTCTTCCTGGCCCCTCCTCAATTCCCGTGCTACCACTAGATGTCAGTGACCACCAAAGCTATCCTCTGGGCCCCCTTCTCTTCCTACTCACTTTCTGAGGTGCTTTCTTCCTCCTGTTTTTAACTAATACCCATGTGATAATGACTCCTAAGCATGAGTCAAGCCTAAATAAGTCATCATCAGACACAATGTGCAGAGTGCTGCACAATTCTGATCACAATCAGAATTGGACAAGAACCAAATCAAATTCAATGGGTAGGTTAAGTATGACCTCATGGGAAAATCTGATTTGGTTCTATCTAGATCAATTTGATTTGTGAGCTGAATCATGAAAAACAGTTTGTGAATCAAAGTACCACTGCTTTTCCAGTAGAGGGGCTCAGAGGTAGAAAGCTTGCCCAAAACACATAAGGCCCTAGGCTTGACCCTATCTCCAAAGTCTCACAGGTACCTGAAATTCAATATACATAACATCACATCATGGTTAGGAAAACTGATCTGCAGTGAGCCCCTCCAGATCTGAGCACTGGCTGGATATCAAGAGTTCAGAATTAAAGGAGCAGCCAAAAAGGACAACCAAGTTTCTGACCAAAGTGAACGAACAAGTGAGAGTGATGTCATCTCAGGATGCCACTGTCACAAGAAAAAGAATACACATGAAGGAAAAGGTGAAGGAGACAATTCTAGTTCGAGAGCTCAGATACACTCCATTGTGATATAACATGGCACAGAACAGCCAACAGCATGTGCCTATTACACAGTGCGCCTACATGTATCACAACAGAGACTCAAACCAGAAAAGCAGACTTTACAGTCACTGCCAATAATCTGTACATGAAGTCACTGACAATATGATCAAGGTAAAAGGCCATACAGACAACAGGTCCAGCATGGTAGTGCTCGCCTCTAATCCTAGCACGTGCAAGGCAGGAGGATCTCTGAGCTACATAGTGAGTTCAAGTCCAGCCTGAGCTACAGTTAGAAGTGATCTCAAAAACAAAAAGAGAATGTATAAGACAGAGGAACCTGGGTCAAGAATGAAGTCCTAGAGGATGAAGACACTAAAGGAAGAGGAGCAAATAAAGGAGACACAGACACTAACTTGAAAGTTTCTTATAAGCCCCTGTCACAGTGGGAGCAGTCTAGGGATTAGGTTCAAATATTAAAAATTAAAACACAATGCCAGACCTAACTGGCTAGCTAAGTAATCACCACATGCCTTAGTTTTCTCATCTACCAAATAGGGCAGATAATGCCTTCTTCCATAAAAGTATTGTTTGAGGATGGTTACATAGGACAGCAAGCATTAATAAATACGTGGCGGTACACAGTGATCCACAGATAACTATAGCTGCCACACATCTAACTCAACAAATGGATAACCACATTGAGGCTTAGGATACAAGGGAAAGAGAAAAAAACTGAAGTGGTTACCTATGTGTCAAGAGCAAGAAGAACTACTAAGCACCAAGAAGACACATCAGGAGTTAGTAGTTCATTCACTTGGGCTTATTCAGCTTTATACAATCAAAGGACAGTTAAGTCAGGGAAAATAATCTATGGTATCAGTTTTAAAAATTATGATTCATCAGGGCCAGAGTGATAGCTCAATGGACTAAAAGGCCTGCTTAGGCAGAGCACAACAGCCAGGGTTTGATCCCCAGCATGCTATGCTGGCCCCACCCTGGGGCATGCTGAGACAGGGATTGAGACTGGGCATGGTGGCACACTCCTTTAATCCCAGCACTTGGGAGGCTGAAAACAGGAGAACCACTATGAGTCTGATTTGTGTACTGAGATCCTGTAGATCCTTGTAGATCCTGTCCTAAAGAAAGAAAAAAATTATGATTCATCTACTCTGGCTAAAAATCCACTTATTTCAATGTTCTAATCTACTGTTTCTCAAAATCTATTACTATTTTGTAGATTTAACACAACAAAGCATGAGAAGAAAAATACATCTTACATGCCGATTTTCAGGTTCCAGTTAATGCTACTAATACCACCTGAGACAGAGAAAGATATTTACATATCAATGGCTTATTCCACAATGCTTATTTTTGACCTGAGTTTATGGAAAGAAAGACATAAAAGAGTCAAAGAAAGGGGCTGGGGAGATAGCTCCGCGGCACAAGTGCCTGCTGGGCAAGTGCAAGGTCGTGAGTTCGAACCCTGGTCCCACAAAAAAAAAAAAAAAAAAAAAGAGTCAAAGAATCAAAGAAGTGTGAGTGTGTTAAATTATCTGTATACAGTGACAAGCCCAGAGTAGTGGGTTATGCCTGGAAGGCTCCTGGGGGACTGAGGCAGGAGGATCCACCCCTGAGCCCACCTGAGCAACTGGGCAACTGAGAAAGGGTTAGGAATGAATGTCAGTGTAAAGGCTCTAGGTTTGATCTTAATCATAAAGGGACAATTTAATGTGTTTGTCTAAGCAACTCAATTTACAAATGCAAGAAAGTATTTTCCTTCACAGAATTCGGCAACAGTCTAAAACCAAAAGCCACCTACTTTCAAAGAAAACTTGAAAAGCCAGGATGGACAGAATAACACGCAATATGGCTCAGACACTGAGAGTCGGGGGCTGCGGTGGGCAAGTGCTGCCAGGAAAGAGCTTGCTGTACAATTTGCTCACTTATCCTGTGCATGCTTAGAAGGTGGAGGAGCTTAAAAAGAATGGATGGTGAGAAATTATAGACAAAAAAACCATTACAGACCCATGTCCTTAATATTTTCTCCTGGAAGCAAGGGTGGTTCTTCCATTTCTGCTAATTTGTTAGACTCCCTCAGGACCTGGATTGAGGGGAAGAAACAAAAAAACATATTTTTTAAAATTCAAAAGCTAATTTTTCATTCGAAATTTCACCTGAGTATGCCTAGTGTTAAGTAATATGTCATATTTACTACTTTAAGTCAAATTATAAAAACTAGTATTAGCATGTATAACATGAAGTTGCCATTGAGTCAGAAGTATTTACTGAGCACTTACTTCAATAACACCTTCAAATGTATACGAAAAGCTATGCTTTCAAAATGAATCCATAGAAAGCCTAATAATAATAAAGTACTGTACCTTCATTTCAGCAGTGAGAAGAGGCTAACATGCTCAAGATCATGCAACTAAAATCCCAGACTGTGAATTTAAATTATTTGTCCCATTGAGCCATGATGAAGGGCTAGAATGCACTTAAACTAAGAAAATAGTAAGTCTTTACATAGACATAATGGTTAGGGTATTTGGAATGATGTTGATAAAAAATGTTTTTTAAGAAGGTATTAAATTAAATATCTGGAAAAAAATTAAATATCTGGAGCAATTATTATTGGGCAGTTAACTTGTGCAGGATGCTACATTATATTCCATGAATGCAAATACAGAAACACTTTTCAAAGGGAATTAAAATTCAGAGAATACACACAATACACACTGCAAGTTTTTATATGCTAAATACATATCCTCCAACAGCTATAGAACGCCTTCCTATGTCTCCCTACCTCTTTCTGTGCCCAATAGTAAGTTTTCTGTCTTAAATGCATTACTCTCTATTAACTGTTCAACCTGCTGCAGTCCTGCTTCATCATCTGATCCAATCCCTCCAGGGAACCAGCTCTCACATTCATTAAGGACAACTGTCTTAATTTTATTCGCTTAGAGGTCCCTTTTCCTTGCCTTCCCTGCTCCTTTGAGGTATGTCCTAGACCAGCAGTTCTCAACCTGTGGGCTGTGACCCCAGTGGGGGCCAAACGACCAAAACACAGGGGTTGCCTAAAACCATAGGAAAATATATATTTAAACCCATGCTATGCCATGGTAAAATGTTATTTATTGGAATTAGTAATTTGAAGTAGCCACCAAAATTATTTTTTGGTTTGGGGTCACTGCAAAATGAGGAACTGTATTGTGGGGTCACGGCATTAGAAAAGTTGAGAACCACTGTCCTAGACTCACATTATTCAACTTGTAAGGACCACAAACTGATCTATGACTTAAATTAACTTTAATTTATACTGTTGGACAAAATTTTTCTTATACTCCACTTCCATACATTCAACTACTAAATGCTAGTCTTCACCTGGACTACCAGTTTTAATATACCTATATTTTAATATACCTATATTCCACACTTAACAAATGAATTTAATTGTATAAGCTACCAAAGAGAAAACAGTAGGAGCCACTGTGATGACATTCAGGCCTTCTTCCTCATCCTAGATTTGTTTCATTAAACTAAGAATCGATAATTTAGCCCACTAGAAAAAGGTCTTCCAAAAATTCCAAAAATAGTTTTGGTTTTTTTTTTTAATGCTTAGCGTTTTATTTCTTTCCAGCCAGAAAGGATCCTTAAAAGGAGATCAAAAGCAAGAAACACCAAGTACTACCATTATGTTAGTACAGGTCTGGCTGCTGACTCAGGTGCTACCATTGCACAAGCTCGTGTCTCCCCACCATCCTGCTGTTCACACCCTAGCAGCTGTCTTCCCTGCCAAGATGCCAGAGCTGTGTACTTTACACACTTCAATAGAGACAACACTTCTGAAATAGCTCAGAAGACTAAGTGCCTGCCTAGGCAAGCATGGGGACTGGGGCTGGATCCCCAGTACCACATGTGGAGCCAGCCCCACCCCCGAGATGTGCTGGTCATGGAATCCAGGCATAGTGGTGGGACACTTGTAATCCCAGCTGCTGGGGAGGCTGAAAACAGGAGAATCACTGAGTTTGACCTGCATAGTGAGACCCTGTACAAAAAAAAAAAAACCAAAAAAAACAAAAAAACCCTCATAAACCATGTAAAGAAGTCCAACAATCTGTCAGACATATTACAAAAGCAAAAGGCATGCAGAATTGATTTAATACATTCTTTAATCTATTTCTACAGCTAAGCACTCCTAAGAGATTTTACTTTTGTTTTCCACACGAAAGCTGTGATATTCCCAGAACAGTGTGTGTGTGTGTGTGTGTGTGTGTGTGTATTACATCTCAAACCAGCCATATTTCAGATTTCAGGCGCTCAACATCCCATGTGCAGTAGCCTCTGTATTAGGCAGTGTAAATATAATGATTCTTCCTAATGATCAGGCAATTCTATATTTTAAGACAGGAGTTTAAAGAGGATTAGACAAAAGAGTTAGACATTACTGCCTCAGTCCAATGCTCATCTAAACAGGGAATCTAAGAACTACAAAGAACAAAATAACTCCTGTTCAATAAACTTGCAATGCCAATACATTTGTTTTTTTTAAAGTTTGAACTATTTTATAAAGTAACTTTAAGGCAACAGCTAAAGATCTATAACAACGTATACATGTATTTTACATGCTCCATTCAAAAGAACATATTTAAAGGTCAACATTTAACAATGTTTTCTTGTTTATAGTTCCTGGCATAGTATATCATGTAGCAGTAAAAAATTCACAGACTGAAAAGTCAAAGGAGGTATTCCATTTGCAGACAATGTGGATGTCAAACCAACCCTATTAGAAAAAAAGAAAAGACGCAAATCCATGTAATAAGAAATAAAAAGGGTGAAATCCACAAGAGATCCTGCAGAAATCCAGAAGATCAATACTTAAGTCAAGAACCTATACTCTAATCTAATAAGATATAAAAGGCGGAATAGACAGATTCCTAAATACATATGAATTACCAAAGCTGAAGCAAGACATAAAAATTCTAAATAACCCAATATTAGTCAATGAAATTGAAGATGTAATTAAAAATCTACCAACAAAGAAAAGCCTAGGCCCTGATGAATTCACTTCTGAACTTTACAAAAAATTTAGAGATCTAACACTTCTCAAATCCTTGAATGATATGAAAAGGAAAAAATACTTCCAAATTCATTCCTAGAAGCATACATTACTCTGATTTCAAAATCAGAGAAGGATCCAATCAAGAAAAGAGAATACAGGCCAATGTCCCTAATGAACATAGACTCAGAAATCCTTGTAAGATATTGGCACAGAATGTAGCAAATTTTCAAGAAGATTATATACCACGGCCAAATGGGATTCATCCTAGGGAAGCAGGGATGGCTCAGCAACAAAAGAAACCACAGAGTACAGAGATGATCCAAAGAGTAGGGAAAAAATTGTGCCAGCTGTCCCTCTGATAAAGTACTACTATCTAGAATATATAAAGAACTCAAAAAAAAAAAAAAAAAATCAGAAATCCCAAACTTAAAGATCTAGAAATGAGGAGCTAAGATGAATACACACTTCTCATATGAAGAACAAACAAACATATAAAAAATGTTCAACATTACTGATCATCCAAAAGATGCAAATTAAAACAATATAGATTCCATCTCACATCAAGAAATCAATAGAGAGCTGGGCGTGGTGGCGCACGCCTGTAATCCCAGCACTCGGGAGGCTGAGGCAGGAGGATCGGTGCGAGTTCGAGACCAGCCTGGGCTACAAAAGTGAGCTCAAGGCCAGTCTGAAATGCATAGTGAGACCCTGTCTCAAAAAGACAAAAAAAAAAAAAAAAAGAAATCAATAGGAAAAGTCAGTGGGGCTGTGGGGAAATAGGAACCCTTTTCCACTGTTTAAGTGTAGACTGGTGCAAACACTGTGGAAATCAATGCGAAGATTCCTGAAAAAACTAAAACTAGAGGTTCCATCTGACCCAGTTATTCCCCGTCTTCTGATCTTCCTGAAAGAATTAAAAGTACCATAACACAGTTGTATACGCAGGCTTCTGTGTATACAGTAGCAGCCTGTAGTAGCTAAATCTTCAAAACAGCCCTAGTGTCCATCAACTTATGAACAGATAAAGAAGATACAGGTTTTTTAATACAGTGGAGCAGTATCAGTCTGCCATTAAGAAGGGTAAGCTTGAGAGATTCATGTACCTAGAGACTACATTCTTCAATGATATAAATTGGACATACATGTTAAAATAAAATACTGAGAAGTAAGAATTTTACATGTGACCATCATGTAAGAAAACACACTATAGTCTTCTTATGTGGCCAGATTGCATAGTCAAGCTGCATAAAACTAAATATGGTAAGTACAGAATGAAAATCTAGGAAAGAAATAGCAAAATGCTGAGTTACTTGCTGAGTCACTCTAAGATAGTCACAATACAAAGGAACATGCTACATTACAAACAAGATCAAAGTTGACCACAGGCTTATAAACAAATAGAAACAATGTATGAATACTATTTCATGATTTTTTACTTGAAAGAAATTGCATATCACATATCAGTGTGGCTTTAAAAAAAAAAAGTGTAGAGTCAATGCAGAAACAGCAGTCTAAGCAGAGACAACTCGAAAAGCACCAGAGACCTGCCTTCCTTACACCAGGCTGCTTGGGAGACTGAGAAAACAAAGTCCAGCTGGTTCATTATGTATTTCAGCACTCACATAGAAATCTCTGTAATCAAGATAGATAGATAGATAGATAGATAGATAGATAAATAAATAAATAAATAAATAAATAAATAAATAAATAAATAAAAGGGGGCTCAGCGGGATGGCTCAATGGTCTAAAGCCCCGGCTTGGGAAAGCTTGGGTGGCTTCAGGGACCGCGGTTCAATCCCTGGCACCACATGCTGCGCCAGCCCTGCTCTCAGGGAGGGCTGAGACAGCCATAAAAATGAGTGAATAAACAAACAAAGGTTCTGAAACAAGAAAAATAAATAAATAGATAGATAGATAGATAGATAGATAGATAAATAAATAGATAGAAATCTCTGTAGTGCAAAGTGAGTTGTGCAACCCTCAGACAAGGGACAGGAAGTCCTCGGAACTTTCTTTTATTGCACCAAAATAATGTTACCAATTGGCTATGTAACTTTTTTTTTTTTTTTTTTTTTTTTTTTGTCTTTTTGAGACAGGGTCTCGCTATGCAGTTCAGGCTGGCCTTGAGCCCACTTTTATAGCCCAAGCTGGTCTCAAACTCACACTGATCCTCCTGCCTCAGCCTCCCGAGTGCTGGGATTACAGGCGTGCGCCACCACACCCAGCTTGTACCTTGTTTTCTATCACAGATTAGATTCTGGCTTGGCTCTGAAGCTCTGATTATTATAACAGGTAAGATGGTATGTGACCTGCTCCTTCATAGCATTAAACATTTCCATTAGTACCCAGAAGGTTTCTTAACTTTATTAAAATGTAAAGCCAGCAAGACAGCTCAGCGGTCTAAAGCTCTTGGTTAGGCAAGCTTAGGCAGGCACAGGGACTGCAGTTTAATCCCCAGTACTGCATGCTGTGCCAGTCCCACCCCCAGGGCAGGCTGAGCTGGTCCCCCAAAAAACTTACTTGTGAAAACAAAACTGACAAGTTTTATACTTAGCACTCTCTATTCCTAATAATGTTTGGTTGTGCTTTTTCCTTAATCTTTTTTTTTTTTTAATCATTCATCAGATTATTTCCAGAGTGCTCTGATTTTTCAAGTAATGTTTATTTATTTATTTTTTTTTATGGCCAGCTCAGCCAGCCCTGAGGGCAGGGCTGGCACAGCATTTGGTGCTGGGGATCGAACCACGATCCCTGCAGCCACCTAAGCTTTCCTAAGCAGGTGCTTTAGAGCCCTGAGCCATCCTACTGGGCCCCTTTTCAAGTAATTTTTAAACTCCCTCTTTCTTCCCTCTTATATACCCACCACTCCCACCATCACCCCCACCCCCCACACACAAAGTAGGAAAATTACTAAAGGAAATTTGGAAACCTTGATCTGGAAACTGGTAAGTTTACAACTTAGTTTTACATCAAATAGATGGTATAAAAGCAGGAAGGAATTTTTCTGAAATTGGCAAAACACTGAATAACCATCATCTGAAAGGGAAAAATAAGTCTGTAAAAAAGCTATAAATTGTCCCCTGCATTTTAGTTATGTATGTAAACTAAAAAAAAAAATTAACTTAATTCTCACTGAATAACTGTAATAAAAATTATCTTAATCCATTACATTTTTTTTTTTTTTTTTTTAACACAGCACAAGTTACAAGCCACAAAATGAGCAAGCAAACCATACAAACAGAAATCTTAACAGGGCAAGGCCAAAGACTGGCCTCTGTGATGGAGTTTATGAGTTACACATTTGAAAGTACATCCAAATTCCAGCACAGAGAAACTCTTTCTTTTTATAACACAGTCAAGGACAATTTGCTTTTCAGCTCAAACCACCAGTATCAAGAACGGGGCAATATTACACCATCATCATCGATTCAATAGCAACAAATATACATATACATACATATAAACATTATTTTGGATTGTGGGTCACAGATCAGTGCAAATCTTAACTGCCAGTATTTTCCAAGGTGACCTGTTACTCATTATGTAATTGTCGCAATATTCAAATAGGGTCAACCTCTATTTCAGTAAGTGATTTTCTTAGAAACTCATGTGAAGACACAGGGATATGCGTATGAACATGCAAGGAAAGCACAGACACAAGCATCCACATCCAAGGAACACCAAGGACTGTTGGTCTTCATCTCAACAGGAAAGAGGCATGGAACTGACTCGCCCCCAAATCCCTCTTGGTTGGCAGAAACCCACCTGACACCTTGATTTTAGGTTCCTAGCCTCTAGAACTGTAAGCATATAAATCTACATTGTTTTAAGTCACTCAGTTTGTAGTAACCTGTTACAGTAGCCCTAGGAAAAACCACATCTACTATCAAGAGAAATTTTCAAATTTTAATAATAATCATTCAGAATTAACAAAACTTATAAATAATTTAAAAAGTCCCTTAGTAGCTGAATAGTCAAACTGTGATGTAGTTCCTACAAAGGCTAGCATAATTCAAAAGTTATAACTCAGTAAGAAGAAATAGGCTACTACATCATGAAAAGACACAGAGAAACCTTAAATGCATGGACATGCATCACTTAAAATCAGAGATGTGTTGAAACATGCATCATGAGGGAATCTCCTCTCTGTGCTAACATCATAAGGTACACTAACATACTCCCACATGGGGAGTATGTAGCTAGGACACAGCAGACCTATGCGATGTGTATACTTCTCCTAGGCTACAAACCTATGCAACATGTTACTGCATTAAATACTTCTAGGCAACTTTAAGACCATTGAAGTATAAGCATATCCAAACACATGAAAAGTCCAGTAAAAATACGATGTAACAGCTACTTTAAATGCTCTGCCCAGTTTTACTGGTGGCCCAATGCAATTGTGGAACATTGGACTGTGCATGCATCTGCTTCCTCTTAGTTCAAAGAAAAGAATTTTTTTTCTTTCCTTACCAATATCGATTGGAAGGTATGTCATGCTCACACCCTGTGCTCTGTATTACTACTGTGAGGACAATATGCAGGGTGTCAATTGTTAAAAAAAAATTGTTTATTGAAAATGTTAATATTTAATTGTTTGATCAATCTTATATACCTATACCTATTAATCTAAATTGATCTGATGAAAATATGTAATATAACCATTGTTAAATTTTTCTGGTTTTGAAATTCTGTACTATATGTACTCTTACTTGTTACTGTTTTTTCTATCTTTGTTTCTGCTATTTTTAGTCTTTAAAATAAAAATAAATAAAAAATAAATGCTCTGCCCATGCACTTCCCACTGATGGAGTGTGCATATCTAGAAGCTGCTTTGGGTGGGTGTGGGAGTGAATGTGGAGGCCTGGGAAATCACTGTGAACGACTATTCTATAAAGTACACAACTGTATGGAATGGAAGGATCTGAAAAACTGCAGAGCGGGTGGTTCTAACTACCCTCTGGAAAAAGCTAAAGTATGGAGCCAGAAAAAGATTATTGATTGTCAGGAGTAAAGGAGAGGGAGCCAAAAAAAAAAAAAAAAAAATTGTAGGCACCAAAATTAGTATGAAAAATGGTAGATAACAGCCATACTTTTGTAAAACCCACAGAACATACAGCACAATGCTGGTTCCCAGGCCCAAAACTATGGACTTCATCAATAATACTGTATCAATACTGGCTTAACTGTAATAAATGTGCTACAGTGATTACAATACAATAGGGGGAACTGATAGGCAGAGGCAGTGAGCAAAGAAAGCATTCTGTTGTTTTAAGTTTTTCTGTAAAGCTAAAACCTTCAAAAATAAAGCCTATTTTAAAAAACACAAGCTGTTCTCAAAACACACAGGTAATGTATTAAGTAGCTAGTAGTTCTTGGCACAAAGAACATTATAAAATAAATATTAGTTCCTTCCACTTTCAGTAAAAACCAAAAAAAAAAAAAAAATTTCCGAAGAAGCACTATGCATATTTCCTGCTTCTTTAACCCTCACATTCAATTTACTACACCTGAGTCTCTTCCATTTATTCCCTCCTCATCCCTAAGACAGCCCTACTTTTCTACCCTCATTGCTTAAAGCACTCACCCCACATCTTTTGATGTTGCATCTCAGTGGACTTCAAACTTCTGAATTTCAACACCAATAAAATGCAATAGCTAAATCTTGAAAACAACCCAAATGCCTATCACCTGAGGAACAAGTAAAAAAAAAAAAAAATGTAGTTTTTACACAATGGAGTATTACTGAGCTATGAAGAAAAACTTGAGGCATTTATAGGTAAATGGATACAATTAGAGACTATATTCATAAGTGAAATAAATCAAAGCTGCATATGTAAACATCATATTATTTCCCTAGTGTAAGAACCAAAGGAATAAGTAAAATCTGAAAAGTACAATACATACAGTAAAGGAGAAAGAAACTAAACATAAGAGGTCTGTCAGATAGCTCTGTGGACTAAAATGCCTACTTAGGCAGAGCACCTGTGCTGGCCCTACACCTGGAGAGTGCTGAGACAGAGACTGAGACTGAGACTGGGTGCGGTGGCGCAGGGCTGTAATCTTAGTGCTTGGGAGGCTGAAAACCAGAAGACATTAAGAGTTCAGTCTACACAGACCTTGTAGGCCCTGTACTAAATACACACAAAAAAAGAAATGAAAAGAGAAACTGAACATAAGGAATAACACAGGTAAGAAAAAGGAAGAAAAAGGGGGCAGCGACATGTAAGTATGTACACAGGATAGCACAGATGATTGTTTTACTGATTGCTATGACTTTTTGAAGGTAGCAGTTAATGTTTAAAAGTTTTTCCTTTGCCAACTCTATATGTTAATATCTATATGAGCAACTTCATTGAGAACAGCAATGTACCATGTAACAACCATGGCTGGATACCTTTCATCTTGTTCTTTTAAATGTACATCACCTCTAACGTTTCAGCTATTTATACTCTTTAAAAATAAATTTTGAAAAAAGAGTCATTACACAGGACTGCAGGTTTTTATTAACTAGAATAGTAAAATATTAATAACCACCTATCAAAATAATTTCATAAAAGATTTTACAACCAACACGTTGAAAAGATACCACCTTCTCATAAGCCACAGTCCTTTCCATTAAAGATGGTTCATAATAAATTACCTCCCAAAGCAAATAAAACAGACCAACGAGTACAGTAATGCCCTGATTACTTTTGTGACCTGCACCAAGCACACTGTCATCATCTCACAGAGGTTAGGCAACCTCTGCAAGGTGAAGCATCTCCCAAAGCAGCTGGACTTCAAAGGCCTGCTTGGGGTAAGATTGTGGTGATAGCCCATGTGTGCGAGCCAGCCTTGAAATCCTAGCCACTCAAGGATAAGGCAGGAGAAGCACAAATCCGAGGCCAGGCTGCGCAGTTTGGCAAGAATCAGAAAAATAAAATAGCTAGAACATGGTTCAGTGGCAAGGTGCTCCTGAGCCCAATGCCCAGTATCAGCACCACCAACCCCCCAAATAAATTCTTCCTATGATCTGTGATCACGACACAACAGCACCTTTGTGCAGTCACACAGAATCAAGAAGATGTCCAAGCCGGGCATGGTGGCGCGTGCCTGTAATCCCAGCACTTGGGAGGCTGAGGCAGGAGGATCAGTGCGAGTTCGAGACTAGCCTGTGCTACAAAAGTGAGCTCAAGGCCAGCCTGAACTGCATAGTGAGACCCTGTCTCAAAAAGACAAAAAAAAAAAAAAAGATGTCCAGACTAAAGGTGTGAAAGGACAGCTGAAGCCACAAGAAAAGAGGAGTAAGATAATAAGGAGTAGAAAGGAACAAGTGATGAAGGCAACCCTTAGCATCATTCCATTTACATGAGGAAAGAGGTACAGCAAAGAACACAGAAGAGAGAGCTGGGCAAGCCACTGCCAAGTCTGAAACCTAGCATATAGAATAATCTGGTCTCCTTGACCTACAACATACAGGCACCTCTGAAACATTTCCTTTCCTATCCATTATGCCTTTGCCCCACTACGTGCACTTGGTCAGCCTTACTTGGAATTGTTCCAACCACCTCTGATCCCTCCCCTCTCCGTACTTTCTCTCTTCTTGTCTCTAATCAGTATCACCCATCTATGCACCCGCAGAGGCTTCTACCCTCTACACCACCCCCAACAAGTGAGAATTTACACTGTTGGGCCCTAAGTGTTTAGCCTGCCTTACATGGCTTTTCAGGTTCAGACTCCATGTTTATAGTTTGCAAACTGCAGTCACTAGAAATTCTAGCATTAACCTGTCATGTCTTAGTCATGTTACAGAATATGCAACAAGTACAAGTGGAATAATACTGAATTTTACCATCCTTAAACGAAATATACTTAGTTTATTGTAATCTTTAAAGTGCTTACTCAGAGTACAAATTATGCACACAAAAATTCTCCAATCGATATGAGCACAAACATTCTTTTTCAATTAACTAAGAAACACTAATACTATAATTAATTCGTATTTCTTCCTTTTCCCTTCTTTCCTTTCCCTTTTCCCCAAACCTACCTCATTTCTCCTTTTACATAGTTTCTTCCCATTTCACAGTATCTGCTGTACATTTTATTTACTCGCAGTTACTTACACAAAAGAGACAATACAATGTTTACACATGTAAGTCAGATTTATTTCACTTATGAATATGGTCTCAAGTTGCATCCAATTACCTATAAAACTCTTGAGTTTATACTTCTTTATGGCTGATTGATTTAATCCATTAATTTAACTCATTCTGAAGATGAGATGTGCATGTTTTCAGAATATGTTACTAACACTGTAACAGACACACTTGAGATAAGAAATAATACAATTATATCTATCACTTTGGTCACAAAAAAAAAAGGCAGAAATCAAATTTGTTAAAAGATAACCATATTTTGCCTCATTTAAGCCTATAAATTTTTCAAGACAAGGCAGACAGTTAAGAAATCCAAAATATTTATGTATGTATGTATCTATCAGACAAGGTTATAAAGTATAATACCATTTTAATATTTAACTTCCAAATGATAGACAAAAATCCTGCAGTCACTATTTGAGAAACACATTTTAACTAAGACCCAATGCCATCAAGCTATAGCTGACAGGAGAGCTTTACATGTGAACATTAAGGCCCCATATTTTGTGAGATATGTTCTCAAGGGAGAAACTAAACCAGACAAATTCCTTAGGCTCATAAATTAATTCTAGTTGATGGAAAATGTCAAAAGTACATTGTAATCTGAAAAAAATCTAATTTTAAAAATTATAAATGTATTTTAAAATGTTTACCATAATAAAAAGTATTCACTTAAGTTTTACAACTAAAACTAAAGAAAACCACTGCGAAATAAAGGAGCGGATAAATCAAAGAAAAAGCACTATAAATTTATTACTGAGAAAAGACGAATTACAAAGCCCAAATTTGTGCTCAATTTTTCCAAAATACATCTACCAGGTTATCTCTGTAAGAGACATATATCTATGATTAAAAGGCAAAAAATACAAACAGCATTTCACGTCAGTAAATGAAGGCTCAAGATATCTAGACTAGTTCCACCCTCAAATTTTTCATTTTGTTTTACTGACGCAAAAAGAAAGCATGTGTGAATATACTGTTTGAACATGAAATCCTCAATAGAAAACGTTTTTACATTTAGCTGCTAAGTTAGTATTCTGTCCAAGTATGCAATTTTATTTAATATTCTTAACAAAATGCGATTCACTCTTGGAATGCACTTGTACATAAAAACCATTACTAATACAGCTTATAAAATGCTGATGCTCAGAACAGAGATAAAGAGCAAGCACCAAAACTGCAGGTGCACATGAAGCCTTGTGGTTAATTGAATTCAAGTCACCTGTTGGGATGAATGACTTTCCAAACTACTGTGCCATACTCCTCCTTCTACACATAGAGCCAGGCCACAGCGCACTAAAATGTAATACAAAGCTGTCCACAGTTAATTTCACTAATAAGTAAGGAAGGCACTACTACTGTATGGTTACTAAAGGCACCTACACTAAATGCTCTCTCAATTAAATGAAACAGGCTTCCTCAGGAAAAAATGATGATTTATAACTGGATTAGGAAATATATAAGGTGAGAACCTTATAGTGCCAGAATATAAAGACGTGCTTACAAAAAAAAATCCACGACAATGATGGGAGTACGTCAACAGGATCCAGGTTTGGAGTTGGAACTATTTGTGGAATGAAGTTCTTTTACATTATAACAACAACAATTTTTTGTTAAATCACATAAATGTCCACTAGTCTATAATGAAATAAAGAACTGAATTTGTTAATATAGGAGGACAAAGAACAAATCTCCCATGGAGAAAAATTCCAAAACAGTATGTAAATATTGTACCATTAAGGAAATAGAAAATAACTTAAGAATAGTTAGTGGCTAGCAAATTCTTTCTGATGAATAAATAGTACACAGTAATTCAGGGTAGTTCTAATGAATAAATCTAAGGCTATCTCAACCAAGTGATCAAAATTAACACCCACAGTGACATATCACGCTGACAGTCTATGCCCTTGATACAATGTCATGAAAGTAGCACATCACAGTTGTGGTTTTCCACTGCAAAACACGTGATCCCATTGATGATGAGTAAAACTTGAGACAATCTACAATGAATCTGAACAGTACTCTTTGAAAGTGAGTCATCAAAACACAAGGCTGAGAAACTGGCTCTACTGTTAAGAATAAACACTGTACTAATAGCTAACAACATCACAAAGTCATCATAATTAGCTAAGATTATCAAGCTTATGAAGATAAACCTTTATAGTTTCTAGCACCATAAAGAAGCCTTCTATAATATAATCTGCTATAAAATTTCACAGAACAACAAACGTTTCTTATATATCTTTTCATGTTTACTGTCTTGTTTTGAAAATGAAAAAATTGTCCTCCACAACAAATTGTTTCACTATGGAGAACAAGTTTTAATCAAAATTATGTTAAGTGTAGCCACTGAAAATGCAAACATCTGGTGGAAACCAAGGTCCTCTGACATACCCTCTGCCAAACTAGGAAGCATGCTCACAGCAGACACTAGACCTGTAGCACCTGTCTCGGGCTTCCAGATGTCCATAACTAATAGTGTTTACTGTTATAAAAATATCAAGATTCTGAAGTAGGGTAGAAGGTTTGCACCACACATGAATTTCATACTTTTATCATTTATAGTGAATAGCTATAGAAAAGCTGATGAGTCCATAAATGTACTACAGTGTAACACTGTGTGGTTAGTTTTATATGACCAAGACTTTTAATAAATACAAAAATACTTACTACATAAAACATGTGTAGGAACTACCACATATTGTAACAGTGACTTAGCTCCAGAATTAGACTGCATGGCCAGAAACACTGGCAATACAACTTACTAGCTATGAGGCCTTACTTCAATCTATGAGCTACTATCATAGGTAGAAAAGTGACACAACTGGTGGAAGTGTTATAAGAAATCATTGTTGTATAGCATTTGGAACACTGATTGCTCCACCTAGGTATTCAAAATTGCCAGCTATGTTACTGGCAACTATTACTGAGAATAATCATAAAATCTTTTATACCACAAAGAAACTCATTAATTACCTATTGAAAAAGAACTAATTTAAAAGTATCGACTTGGGAATGAATTACATACTCTTACTTTATAAATAAGTAAACATTTCAAATTTACTGTCCTGGCCTGGTATATTTTTTATAAGGTTGAGATCTCTGAAAATCTAACATAAATAAGGCTTATATTGATAGTGCTTGTCAGAGACATCCAACAGAAAGTACTTCACTAGAACTTAAAAATGGCATACATACGCTCAAATCAGGAGAAAAGTTGTCTGCAGAGGTTGAAATGGAATCTGATGATATAACAGAAGCTGATTTTGTATGCGCTGAATTCTCTGAATGCGAAGTAGAGGCACTACAAAATATAAAAAACACAGTATATTTGAAATATGAGAACTTTAAAGATTAACTTTAGACATTTTATTTATAATTCTTTATTTATTAAATTCTCAGCCAGGCGTGGTGGCGCACACCTGTAATCCCAGCACTCGGGAGGCTGAGGCAGGAGGATCGGTGCGAGTTCGAGACCAGCCTGGGCTACAAAAGTGAGCTCAAGGCCAGCCTCAACTGCACGGTGAGACCCTGTCTCAAAAAGACAAAAAAATAAATAAATAAATAAAATAAAATCTTCATTGCCCACAAGTCCTATGTTGCCCTCAATCTTCTATTCAAATATAAATTGTGGAAGAATCTCTATAAATTATTTATAATGATTCACTACTCTTCATATTGATTCATCATCTAGCACATATATTCTTTAAAATTCTTAGTGGTTGCCAAGTTCAAACTGGAGTACAGAACAGCCTCTACCTCTAAAAATTTCTTTCCAATCAGAAACATTACACACAGGCTTATGGTATACATAAGTATACCAATAATACTATGAGAAGTACAAACACAGGATAGGAGGAAAAACTCAAAAAATGGTAATAATTATGGCTAATGAAACAAATGTGTTAAGTTGAACCACAAGAAATTACTGTTTTCACAGGTCAAATAATCAAGTAAAAACTCAGGAACAAAGGAATGAGAAGAAATTGAGCTGAATCTTTAAAGATTCTAAGGGTTAGATGGAAGCTTTACAAACCACAAATGAATACCAAAGTTAGAGAAATAACAATAAAGAACTTGAGAAAGAAGACATTTATTAATAAACACTTTATTCAAACTAAACATTTCAAAAACACAACCTAGTGAATCCCAAATATCAGGGCCTAAAAGCCTTGCTAATACAAGGATACCACTTTATACCCTCTAGAATGTTCATATGTAGTAAAAAAAAAAATACCAAGTGGTGGTAAAGATGTGGAGAAAATGAAACACTCATACATATGGATGAGACTATAAAAATAGTACAATCATTCTAGAAAATAGGCAGTTTGTAAGCATCTCAATCACAAAGCCCCAATACAACTCAGCAATCCCATTTCCAAATATATGCTTGAGAGATAAAGACATGTTCATAGGGGGTGGGGAGGCAGAATGTACATAAATATGTACAAAAATATTCACAGCATCATTATCCTTAATAGCAAAGAACAGAAAATAACCTGACCTCTGTCATCCTGCTTAATCTCTCAAAGGCTCCCCATTGCTCTCAGGGTAAAGAACAACTCTTCACCCTGGCCTCAGGTTGGCACATGAACCTCTGACACCTTCTCCAAGCTTCCTTTCTGTATCTCCCCCTTGCTTTCCCCAGTCCAACTACAGAAGTCTTTGAAATCCTTAAAAAAGCCTGGCCCTCTGCAGTGAACATGGTTCTCCCACACACTTCCCCAACTTTCTCAGCCAAAACACCTGCCCAGGTAATCCACCTGAAGGTGGTGCTCCCAATAGCTGCTCATTTCCCAGGTCGTTAAGGTTTTAAACGTCTAGAAAGGGAAGTAAGAAGAGAAGGATGTTAGTTTGGGGGCTTTTTCTATTTGATTTTTATGTACTTAGTGCAGAGTCTACAAGGTGCAGAGTACACAGATTGGACTCGTAGTGATCCTCCTGTTTTCAGCCTCCCAAGAGCTGGGATTACAGGCTCATGCCACCATGCCCAGTCTCAATCACCATCTCAGTGCATGCCAGGGGCAGGCTGCACTCCGCCTAAGTAGGCACTTAATCTGCTGAGCTATCTGGCAGGCCCACTATGTTGATTTTGCTCACAAGTCTACTCCAACATCCAGGAAGTCACCTTGTATAAAGCATTCAGTGTCTGAGGAAGGAAGGAAAAATGATTAAAAGACCAGGTTATTCTTATCAGATTCACAAGAGGCCATGATTAGAACTTACAAGACAACATAAAAAAGTCAATATATGGAGAGTATGAAAATAAGCGACACGAAAATAAGCAGGCTCATTAGCTTTCTGGAGCCTTTCTGTATTGCTTTATGTACCACATTCCTATTAAAAGTTTCATTATGATCTTAGATGAACATTTCTTTAAGGATGCTATGTCTAAAGGAAATAATAATCATTAAACAGCTGGTGGGGACTGGCTTTTGAAAACCTGCTATTTTCACTGACGTACTTAAAGGGTGATAACCAGAATGCAAAAACCAAGAGTTTAGTATATCCTGCAGCAGTTTTTTTGGCCAACCCTCTCCACCCCTACACCTCACAACATTTTCAACATTTAGATTTCTTTAGTGGTCATCAACCATTGTGACAAT
Organism: Myocastor coypus; assembly: GCA_004027025.1. Classification (NCBI taxonomy): domain Eukaryota; kingdom Metazoa; phylum Chordata; class Mammalia; order Rodentia; family Myocastoridae; genus Myocastor; species Myocastor coypus. The sequence continues at coordinate 46,080 of PVJA010003838.1, read as the reverse complement.
CTCACGAAAGCTATTTCTTGATTGTTCTCCATGTTAGACTTTTAAACGCATGGCTGGCAAGGTCAGGAATGTTAAGGCTAAAATTATTCACCGGAATAAAGCGCTTTCATTCTATCATTCTAATGTAGTACAAGTTCCTAGATGAATACTGAAAAATCAAACTGAGAAATTTACATATGCACATACATGCACACATGGAAAAAGATTCATATTTAAAATCCTTTTTAAAAGTATTTTAATCTTAGTCTTGAATCTCAAGTTAAGACACACAAACTACATGAAATTATTCCAATGTTGCACTTCTTAAAATCTTTAAGAAAATAGTTGTAATATATTTAAAGGAAAAACTAAATCTAATAGCTACATTTACCTCAAGAGCTCTGGGCTACCACCATATAAACTGAAAGAAAACCATTAATGGAAAAGATAGTGTATTAAAATCAAAATTTCACTAAATACTTTAATCCTTCGTATCAAGTGAATTTACCTACAACCGTGTTTACCTTTTCAAATACATTTGAAAACTGTCTAGCTTAGTAGTGATTCCATTTCAAATACATTAACAACTTCAAAATGTACCTGACTTCAAGTTTTATCTGCAATCATTCAAAGGAGAGAAACCCTCTAAAAATACACACAAGGTTGGCTCAGTAATTCTTTTAAGTAATTTAATCAGACAGATCTAGAACAGAGGAATATAAGCTCCACTGATTCCAGGATATTAGCCTTGACAGTGCCCAAGAGACTCTGCTTGCAGGGATTCTTCTTTGTGAATCTCCCCCCCAGTCTCTGTCTCCCCCACCTTCTCTCATCTCAGCACTCGAGAAATGGCTATTAGCTTCAGTAGCCTGACTCATCTGAAGTACTTGCCTGCCAAAATGTACTTGAACTTCTGAGAGCATATTCATTTTTTTTCAAGCAACACTTGTGATTTTTCTTTACAAGTCTCTCCACAAACATGCAAACCATATTTCTCTTTTTTTGAGACAGGGGTCTCGCGATGCAGTTCAAGCTGGCCTTGAGCTCACTTTTGTAGCCCAGGCTGGTCTCGAACTTGCACTGATCCTCCTGCCTCAGTCTCCAAAGTGCTGGGATTACAGGTGTGCGCCACCACACCCAGCCTGTATTTCATTTCTTGAGCTTGGCTTCCTTCTGCATTTCAACAAACTGTCTATCATCAGTCTCCATTTTCACAGCATCTATTTATGCCTGAATCCCTTGAAATGTAGGTTCTGCCTCTCTCTCCCCTGAGACCTGAACTCATGACCTTGCACTTGCCAGGGAAGCACTTATTCTGTCTCCCCACTCCCTGCCTCCTTTCAATCCAAATCTGCTTAAAGAAATAAGAAAGCCTGCTCAAGTCAAGAGTATTGAATACTCATACCTGTACAACTAGGTCTCATGAGTATAACCCTAGCTACCTGGAAGATATAGTAGGAAAATCACAAGTTCAGAGCCAGCTTGGGCAATGTAGCAAATCAGTAACTCAGAATAAAGAAAGGAGGGTTTGGCTCAGTGGAAGAATGCTTCCTTACTATCAGTGAGGCCATAGTTTCAATCCCCATTATCAGAAAAATGTTAAAGAATAAAAACAAATTACTATAAACTCAATTCTATTCCTTTCTCAGCTTCACCATTCCCAGGATACTCATTACCATCTAACACTGTTTTACTTACTTATTTCTGGCTCCACATTCCCTCCCAACTTAAAATAAAGGTTCTCCAAAGGTCTCAAGTTTTGTCTGTTTTGCTCATTACTGTTTCCTCAATGTCTAGAACATGACAAAAGTATGTTCACAATATGCTGCAGAGGACACGGGCAAATGACAACAAATAAACTACTCTCCCACACCAAGCAAGACTAAGTTTAAGCTATAAGAAGGAAAAGAAAAAATCAGGTGTCATAAATCGAAGAAAGTCATTGAGTCTTTCAGAACCTTAATTTCACGCTGTAAAAGTGGAGTCAAAATAATTGTTCTGCTTTGATTGGGTAGTTATGGAGACCAAGTAAAAACCACAAGAAAATGCCATCTAAGCTGTAATATAACTTCTGAAAGAATAGCATGAAACATCTAGCAACCAACAACAGTGTTAAAATGTAGAAAGTGAATTTACATTAAAATGCTTAAAACTTAAAAGCAAAAGCGCATATATGGGACCAGGAAAACATCTTCTCAGGAAGGCTTTCTGCATTAACGTCATTTCTCCTAAATGCACGGTATGCTCCTGTCAGGATATTCACCTTTAATTCACTCTCTCTAACTGGTTGTTAAATGTTTTCAAATAGGTTTGTGTCTGCTAGTTTGGATTTTAAATGCATAAACTCAGTATTTGTTGTTTACTAAGAAAAATTTCTGAATAAAAATTAGAATTCTTAGAGATTAGGAATTATAAGATATACAGTATATTAAAATAACAGCAATAAAATAAACCAGATCTATTAACAATGAAATAAGTGACTCATAAGCATTTCAAAGTATTAACTATGATTATAAAAAATAACAGACAAGGAAAAGTTATAAGATGTCAAAAAAAAATCTGATTTTTTTTAACAAAAGTCTAACTGGACAAAATTTCAACAAATACGATCCACATACACTTTTAATGGTTTTTAATTTCTTAACTACTTCACAGAAAGACTTCAAACAAGACCTTTAAAGCTATCATACTACTACTCCAGTTTTAGTTACTCTCCAGTATCATCTGCATGAATCAGTAAATGATGATTCCCTCTCCCTCCAAATAAGTTTTTTTTCTCAATGTATGCTTAATTAAAAAGGACAGCTGTATTTCCAAATTATGTAATTATTCTGATACTATATCCTACATAACTGACAGGCTACAAGGCCTTTTAGCCTCAAGAGTACACTCTAATACAAAGTGCTGAGGAAATGAAGGTGGTGCCAATGAAGACATTCAAAAACCATAACTAGAGTAGTGGATGCATTATGCAAAAGTCTACTTTTTTTAATGTATTCAGTACAGGGAATCATTAAGCAGCCTGGACTCAGTTATCCTCCTGTTTTCAGCCTCCCCAGTGCTGGGATTACAGGTGTGCGCCACCATGCCAGGTCTCAATGGCTGGATCAGTGCACCCAGTGGTGGGAGCAGTACCAGTGTAGCCTGTGGTGCCAGAGATTGAACTCTAGCTGCTGCACTTGCCTAAGCAGATGCTTATTCTGCTGAGCTATCTTGCCAGCCCTGCAAAACAGTCTTGAATCTAATCTGTGATTCTGTAAACTCACAAATATGAAGTTCTGAGATTAGAGATGAAGAGTTATAATGCTAAATGTTGGAAACTTTTGCTCAAGTAGATTTTACTATTTTTGATCTTGATAGTCAAAATGTTCTCAGCTCTCTTATCCCCTTATATATCTATGCAAACAAAGTACTGTCCTATTTGAAAATGTAATTTATTTATTTATTTATTGGTACTGAAAGTTAAATATAGGGTACATCCTGAGTCCTTTTTGCTTTTATTTTGAGACAAGCTCTTGCTAGATGGTCCAGGTGGGCCCTGACCTTAAGGTATTCCTACTTCAGCCTTCTGAGTAGCAGGGATTACACACAAATGATTACATACAGTCTCATCACACTTGGCCTTCTGCACCATTTCTTAAGGATACTGCATAAACTTTCCTTCTTCAAAGGCCCTATCATAGTTGAAGCTTTATATAAATGTGTTATTCGTTATCAATTATTATGGAGTTTCTGTCCAAATCATGAGTGCTTAAGAAATTAATTTACAGTGATGATTCACTTCTGTTCCAGTAAACCCTCAAATTTCCAAGCTATAAATAAACTCCCTGGCCCTGGGTAATGTGCAAATACTAAGATACTAAGTAATGGAGAATTAAATAGGCAAAATATAATTTCTATCCTCAGGTATTAACATCTTTATGCAGATAAATGTTACACCAAAAATATGTTTAAATATTTATAAACAAACAGCATAGAAATTAATAAAGTAGTTGTAGAGAGAATATTTTCTCAAGAACAACAAAACTAATCAGACTATAACCAGAATACTTTAGAATACTGTTAAGGATATCAACTACTTTTTATACTTACTCATACATTGGTTTGCTTTCTCCATGGTACTTAGATTATTCTTAGAATAAAACTGCAGTTATATCATAAAACTGAAACTATATTACATTATACAACTCCAGAATTATACATTTTGATTATTGGCTTTTAAGACAAGCAATGAATGGCTAGGGATAGAGTCAGTGATATAGCACCTGTGTGGCAAGTGCAAGGTCCTAATCTGACTCCCAGTACTGACAGAAAATAAGTAAGTAAGTAAGTAAGTAAGTAAGTAAGTAAATAAATAAATAAATAAATAAATATTATAGAAGCATACTGTTTACATTCACAAATCTATCAAACTTACAAATCTGTTTATCAAAATTTACTGAGCCAAAAAAAAAGAACATTACCGAGCCATAATTCTTACAAATGGGAAGTCATTCTCACTAAGATTCTCCTTTCTCAATTATTAATAAAGAGAATTGAATTAATATGGGTTAAATGCTAACTTCTAGTTCTAGAAAAATAAGCCAATGAAACCATGTATACATAGAAGAAAGAATAGAACTCAGGTCCCACCAGTGACAGGTTCCTTTCTACCACCCACCATCTGACTCTTGCCCACCATCTGACTCTTCCCCACTCCTACACATATGCTGGCCAATGTCACAACAGAACATCAATTTCCTTTGCTATGTTGTTCCTAAGAGCAACACTCCACCCTTTGGTCTCAAAAGTTCAACTATTTCAAAGTATAGTACTTAGGTAAATGGAGTTATGCAAACTAATTACTGCTAGTATGGTAGAAATTAAGAAATTAAGTCTATATACCTCTCAACCTACTGTTAATAAATAAGATAAAGCACTATTCAAGTTTCTAAAGATTTTGGGTTTATTGGAGAGGTTTTTTAAAGTTACATATATTCTTCAAAATTGATCAGTACAAAAACTTATAAATTAAAAAAATTACATCTACCCAAATAAATTGTGGTACCCAAGGAAAAGCTCATTGCCTTACTACTACTGGAGTTACAGGCATCCAGGCTAAGAGCTCTGTCTCCAGACCACAGGGATTCACATACTCCTCCAATTACTTTCATACCTCTGTGCCCTTGGAAAGAGGAAGACAAAGAACCATTAAACCCAACTAAAGTCCTCAGCCATCTTTCCTCCTGCTCTCTACACTCTTGCTTCCACATGAGAAGTCAGAACTTTCTAAATCTTTCTTTTTCTTACTGTTCTCTCTTTCAATCATTCACTGGCACTACCACCATGCTATGTACTGGGGATAGACCTAAAAACAAATTCCTTGTTTTAGCAGAATTTTATAGCTGAGTGAAGTTAGGTAATTATGTCTTAATGGTAAAGTAGGAAGATGCAGATTATATAAAGGATACCATGATAACACAAAATAAATCTGAGAATACAGTCACAGAGTTGTTCAACAGTTGAGAGCAAGAGATTTAGAGTCACACAGACTTGTTTTCACTACTTAGCAAATAAAATTTGAGCAAGTTAGTAAATGATACCTTCTAAAAATGTGTTAAGGATCAAAAAGCAGGATTCATATACAGGTTTTGCTACTAAATAATGAAACAAGAGAAAATGTGCAGCAAATAGCATTGCAGAAACTCAAGAACACTCTCCTCAGAAAGGAAAAAAGGATGAAACTAGAGAAAAGAAGCGTTTCCTTTTAAGAATTCACTAAACGTAATATACAAACCTTTAAACTCAAAACTTTTAACCAACTAATAAATTATATAATAAAACAAATATAGGAGAACTTTTACACACACATAAACACATTTGTTTAACTGTCAGACATTCAAGCAGACATCTAATCCGAGCTTTGACCTCAAGCTAAGTCTAGCACCAGTATTTTCAATGAAGTCACTGGCGAAGTCCCAACCCTCTCTGGTTCCACTGGTTTGCTGCACTGTTCACAGAATCATTATTTCATTTTTAATCACACCATCACTTGAGGACACTTTGTAATAATAAATAGAAAATAGAATCTAAGCACTAATACATGCCATGGATATATTTATACCACCTTTAATTCTAATCAAGTATTTCAAAGTGCAATAAAAAATTACTTGTACAACTGTTTCAGATTAGAGATAGAGATAAACATCCTAGCATATACTCAGCTAAAAACAACATGGATATCAGGAAACAAGTCACATTATCTTTTCATACATCCAAGTAAAGAATAACCGCCAAAAGATTAGGGGAGGCTGTGTTTGTTCTATTTCCAGTCACCACTGACCACAGTTATTACAAGATCTCAGCCACCTGCCTTATTTTAACTGCTTCATCTTTGAGCCAATTCCATTTTCCTTCAGTAGCCATGGAAAGAAGAATACTGCAAGTAACATCTCAAGCACTTACACAGCATGTTTTCCCAAGAATATTAAAAATGCCTTTTATACTGGGAGTGGGAATGAGCTTTACTAGGAACGCAAATTTTACTCTCAATACTTACACAATGGACTATAGTGTCATAAGCACTGTCCATCCTCTATTAGTCATTCTGTTGAAAGCTTTATTTAAAAAAAAAAAAAAAAGCCTTCAGTGTGCATACTGTATTTGGGACACAAAAGACTTACTGTCCAAATACTTGCAGGATCTTCAAAACAGAAAAGCAATCCCATTAAAGCACATTATTTTTTAGTTTTTACTTATTTTTAAATGTCATGATGAAACCTGCATGTGTTAATTTCGCCAATCTATAGGACAAAAGAGATGGCATGTGAGCACATCATTATGACATCTGACCAATAAAAAATGAGGCTACAAACTATCCAGAGTAGCAAAGGGGATCTTTGCCCTGAGACAGCTTTCAACTGGTGCTTTCTGGCTCTTTGTACAATCCCAAATCCAGATAAATCTGTAGAATTTTATTTCCAGGTCTCTCAGTTACATTTCTCAAACTAAATATTTGATAATGCTAGCACTAAATATGAACAACCAATTTATACAGAAAATACTTCACAAGCATGTTTCTTTCTCCACAGTATTATTTCCTCAAATACTTACCTAAAAAACTTAAATAAAAATTGTACACTAACTAAGTATCTTGGTCAAAACCAGTATGTTCATGGGAGACACAATTAAGAACTGTACAGTGGGAAGAGACTCTGAGTCCCAGAATCAATCCTACTAGCCTCAACGGCCCTTAAGACAACTTTTGGAATTTGTTCAAAAATCACAGATTCAAACTAGGGTGACAGCTTAACTTAAAGTTTATGAGGATTCAGAGCTGCCTAAAAAGGAAGAATTTTTTTATCAGTTAACTGAGAGAAATGGCTTACTAAACTGAAAGCTTCTTAGATTATCAGAGTGGAAAACATCATATTCTAAAACCAGTACTTCTACCCCAAAGTGACACTGAAAGGCAAACACTAAAACTGAGTAACGTTTTCAATGGACACTTCAGCAGACACTTTACCCCAGACAAGTCAAGTAGAAACAGAACACAAAACTTTCTCTTGATAAATGAACTCTCATTTAATCCTCTCATCACCCTGTGAAAATCTGAGTTTTCTTTTTCTTTTCTTTCTTTTTTTTTTTTTTTTTTTTCTTTCCTGTATTTAGGACAAGGTCTACAGGTTCTCACCATGTAGACTGGACTCATAGGGATTGTCCTGTATTCAGCTTCCCAAGTGCTAGGATTACAGGTGTATGCCACCACGCCCAGTCTCAATTGCCACCTCTAGGAGCCCAGCAGGCAGGGCCAGCATGGCATGTGCAGGACCAAACTCCGGCCACAGCGCTCTGCCTTGAGTTTTTTTCTAAATTAAGTAAATGTTCTTTAGGTCATCTAGATAGATACTATTTTATCCAAAATAAGCAAACCTGGGTTATTATTGATGTCACTATCATCTCAATGTACAGTGATAAACCGTAACTTTTGTGTAAAACTTTGGTCATGCAAGTGACCGAAGTTTCTTACTTTTTGGCTACAAAGTTAAAAGATTTAGTATGAAAAGAACATTCAACATCTTTGTCTCTTGTCAGCACAGAAAGGTTAAATTAAAAATCTAAGTACTGGCATCAATGATTCCTATCTGCCAAAGGGCTCTCAACAATTTTGAAGACCTTTCCTTTATTAATCATGTCTGAGTTTCACACTACTCATGTAAAGGTGGAACAGCAGATTATCACTTTTCCTCTTAAAACAATGAAAAGCTCAAAGAAATTGATATGCTTCTAAAGATCATAATCACTTTCCAACATTTAAGCATTAAGTGCTTAGTGATAGGTACACTGAGAATGAGTGTTTCATCCTTAAGAGCTCCATTTCTTTTACATATTTTAAAAGAACAGAGTGGGATGTCTGCGCCCACACAGAGGTCTACAGGATCAGCACAGCAGGAGTCAGGAGTCATTGGTGCAGGAGATCATCTACCAAGGCCAAGAGGCTCCTAGACAGACTTCCCTCTTCTTCCTGGTTAACCGAGAACCTCCCCCATCAGCGCCAGTTATGATGCCATACCAGATACCAGCTCCACCCCTGCCTCCTCTCGGAGGGATCTTGCTTCTCTCCCTGGCTCTCCCATGCCCATCAATAAAGGAGTTCTTTACCTTCTCTCACTTCTGCACACCAGAGGATGGAACCTTACATGTCTAGGGTTGACTCTCTCTGGGGTTGTGCACAGGCTTTGGCCTTTTGGCTCACCTTCAATTCTATTCCTATGAGAAATATTCCTTCTCAAGCACTCTGCTTGGCTGTCTCCATCTGCAGTGATCGATTTCTGCCCATATAGAACTCTGCCAGGGTCATTATGGCAGGTGATCAGCATGGCATTGCATCCCAAAACAACAATGCATCACCCCCAGACCAACTTCTGTGTTCTTCTAGTCCCAACACAGATTTTGTCTTTTTAAGCACATGCCAAAGACCCTGCAGTCCTCTGCAAACATGACGCTTCATCTGCCCACATGAACTCCACCTCTAGTTCAACCTGATAAAGACTGCTCCCAACTCCTTCCTCCAAGGGTTCCTGCATTCTCTGACGCCCACCCATGCCAACAATAAAGGATTTCACCCTTACAATGACTTCCAAAAGGAAATATACTTTGAATTACACTAACTAGACAAGATGAAACTGTTGTTAGCTTTTCAAGATTCAGAACAGCTTTTCAATAACAAAATGTATACGTCATAAAATGTCACTATTTCTGGTTATAATTCATGGTGGAAATAGAAACAGCATGAAATTCAACAGTAGAAATTCAAACTCCAGTTCCAACTTTTATAAGTAGGGATACTGGACAATCATGTTACTTCTCTGGGACTCAGCTATCGATCTGTCAAATCAGGACCTGTGTCACAGGCTAACAAGAGAACTAATGGAAATATGTAGGCAAAACAGCTTTATTAATATAAAAACTACATCAAAACCTACTAGATTGAAATCTACCTATTGAGACTATATTGAGGTATGTCCTGAATAGGCATTCATTTAATTTTTCATGCTTTAGCCATTTTCTTCCTCAGAAGATTGCTGACAAAAGTCTTCCACTATAGTATTAAGTACTTACCGTGTAAATTATGTGACAGCTTGAATCTCTCACTGTGACTATAGTGAAAGAGAAATCAGGTAACCTAAACAGTACATAGTGTAGTAATCTGCACTGAAAGAAGCTTCAAACTAGGATAACAAATAAGACAATAGACACTAGTAATACCAGCACTTAGGTGGCTGAAGCAGAGGATTAACACAAGTACAAGACTACACTGCTACATTGTAAATTCAAGGCCACTTGAACTACATAGCAAGACCCTGTCTCCAAAAACACAAAGTAACAAAAAAAAAAAAAAAAAAAAACATTTAAAAAGAGTTAAGTAACAATCACATCTGTTCTCCTTGATTTAAAATTAAACTTGGTAAACATTTCCATTAATCACAAGAAAATTGTGGACGTACACCATCACAGTCATCTGTAATACATCATACGTATTTTCAAAACATTTCACACATATCATCATAACAACACAGTTATCAGCCTGCTTAGACTATTTAAATATACACAAAACATCCACAATTAGGCAGGCTCCTTAACTCTAATATCACAACAGAATAAATAAAGGAGTCACATAACACAGTAGCATCTCTGTTTAGTTACACTTATGATTTTGAATTGATAGGTACAAAAAGAAAAATTTAATGGAAAGAATACACTGCAAGGCATTAGCTTACTAGAAATAAATTAGCTACTTAAAAATAACACTTGGGGGCCCAGGAGATAGCTCAGGTGCATAAGCGCCTACCAGCAAGCATAATGTCCCGAGTTCGATCCCTGGTGCCAAAAAAAGTTAATAATTGCATTTTTTAATGCTGAGGGTGTAACTCAATAATACAAGACTTGCCTAGGATGCACAAGGTCCTAAATTCATTTCCTGCTAGCACAAAATATTTTTTAATTTATTTTTATTTTTATTTATTATTTTTTTTGTTGTTTCAGAACTTTTATTTATTTATTTATTTTTATGGCTGGCTCAGCCTGCCCTGAGGGCAGGGCTGGCACAGCATGTGGAAGCACAAAATATTTTAAATGATTCCAATTAAAATGTATACCAAATACTCAAAAGGGGTAACAGCAATTAAACTTTTAGTAAATTTTTTTTTTTTTTTGGCAGGACCAGGGTTCGAACTCACAACTTTTCACTTGCCAGGCAGGCATTTGTGTCACACAGCTATCTCCCCAGCCCCGAAATTTTAGTAACTGAATCATTATACTGCTGGGCAGATATCTTAGAAGACTAAAGCACCTGCTTAGGCAGAGCACACTGGCCAGCCAGAGTTCCATCCAGTGTGCCATACTGGATCTGCCCCCAGGGCAAGCTGACATGGCAATTGAGACTGGGTGTAGCAACGCGTGCCTGTAATCCCAGTGCTTGGGAGGCTGAACACCAGAGTATCACTATGAGTCCTTTGTAATGAGACCCTATAGAACCTGTACTAAATACATTTTTTAAAAATTTGTAATTTCAGCATTACAAAAATATTTCCAAAAAACTTGCCTAGCTACATTTACTATTGTCAATAATTACCAAGTTATACAAAGCAATGTAAAATGTATACAATACTAAAATTGGTTCAAACTCTTTACAGTTCAAAAAACCTTAGAAAAGCTCAGTCCCTCAGATATATCAATATAAACTATAACAATTTAGTATTATAAATTTTATTTCTACAAGTTATGATCTATGCATTGGTAAAGGACCAGACTTTGTAAAAGAAAAGACCATTCAGAATAGTGTGCTAGGAAAAATGAAGTTTTAACAGTAAGTTGTCCACAGTGTAAGTTACCAAGCACCAATTTACCAAGCAATATGAAATTTGCACCTTCTATTCCATTCAAAAAACAGAATCCTTTCCTTTTTTTCAAAAGCATAAAACTTAAAGTCATGATACAAATAGTACCATGGGTACAAAAAACAAGTTTTTTCTTCCTATGCCAAAACTATTATCAATTTCAAAACTAAAATGAGTCAATATCTGACTTAAAGATGGAGAAACTACATGACTTTCATGCATGTATTCAGTATGTGCTTTCAGTCATTTTTTCAGTTACGGTGATGGATTGGCTACAATATGATTATGGAACCTAAGATGGTAACCAATCCATCATTGTAACTGAACAGACTTCATGAAATACAATGAAGTTGTCTGGCTTAACTTGAATTGGTAAAGCCTAGAAATATAGCATCAGAAGATAACCTTTAGTAATAAATACCTCTGTGTCCCTGAAGGAAAACCCATCACCATCTCCTGGCCTTCTAGTATTTATCGTTTCTGTAGATAAACTACTAAAATCTTCTAGGTCTATTATTACCTCATCTGCAAAAAAACATCTCGCTCTATGTGTCTCAAACTTCTAAGTGCAGATCTCTGGATCTACACAAAATGATTCAGAACCTAAGTTGCTAAATGAGTCAAAATTTAAGCTATTTCCTAGGTATATGTAATTTGAGTATCAGGCAGAAACACTAACTGAATAATATGTCACACCTAAACAAACATTACAGAAGAAAGGATGGCAGAGATCAGGTATGTATGTAGGGGGTTGTATTTGCTACTTAAATGGTCATGTTTTGGGCCCCTAAACGCACAAAATAGTAGCAAAATTAAACTCATGTAAAATGCACAACATTCATCAGCAGCTCAAAAGCAAGGTGCTCAGTCTCTACAAAAATACAACTTTAAATACAACATGAACCCTTATCCTTAACCTGCAAACAAATTAAGGAGGTAAAGGAAGAAAATAGCCCTACATGGAAGCCAAAAACAACAACAACAACAACAATAATAAATAAAACTACTGGATGACTAAAAGTCAGTTTTTCACCAGCTAAAATAAAAAACAGAATCTTAGGATGTTGATTAAACTTTGAAGTCACTGATTACTAACATGCACAAATTCATTTGGCAGAGTACAAGGATTCCAGAAATACTGTTTACAATATCAGCTTCTGTCCATTTTGCTCCATTTGCCCATTCACTTACATTATAATTTTTGAGATGATTTATCTTCACTTCTGATGATCTTCAAATGCCAATGGCTCTTTAACACATTAACTGTAAACAAACACAAAGGATCTTAAGGGAATTCAGATATGTATTTAAGGAGCCCTAGTATAAACTATTCTAAATCACAGCACTGCATAAAGCAAGTGGGAGAAGAGAAGGAACAGAGGCTTTCATATTATTTACTTGTTTCATAATTTATCTGATCTTCAAAATGAAAAACTTTCTTTTATATAAAAATCACAGCATAAAATGATTAGGCACAGCATAAAAGTATCCTATGTTCTGTCTGAAGAACATTGGACACTAGAGAAGATCCTCTCAAATGGCAAACACTCAATTTGTTACTGTATTTATATGTATCTCCATCCTTCTCCTGCACAGAAATGTCACAAAAACTCTACATAACCACTACCCTATCAATCTGCCCTAGGAATGCCATCAAACCACAAACACAGGCCTGGACGTGGGACACCAGATTTTCAGGCAAAATCAGTTCTTTCAAACACACACCTTGCATTTGAACAAACCTGGATTCAACTGTCAAACTATTCTCTCTAGTCTTCAGTTTCCTTATCTCAAAAAATGTGAAAGGCAGTACTAACTATACAATCATGAATATCAGATGAGAAACTACATATAATTCAGCGCCTTATCTAGCACATTAGCCCATAATAAATGTTAAGTGATATTATTTACATTGTTCATTAACAAGTGTTACAATTGTTTAACATATCGATATTAAATTATCTATTAATATTAATTATTTGATTTATTAGAACAATCATTTTGGATTTTGGAAGCCAGCTTTTCTCAGGTGTTTCTACTTTTAGTTGCTGTCTGACAAGTTAACTAAAGAATACGTGACTCATTTCTACAAAGAAGTAGTGGAAGAATATTAGTAACAGGATATCTTCATCATACAATAAAGTAGTTTTTACTTCTGCAGGTATGTTGACTGAGCTCCAGAAAATTAGTAAAATAATCATCATGAAAACCATTCTGGACCAGTTACTTTCCCTTTTACTAGTGCACAAAATCACGAAAAAACTGCCTGAACAACTCATTTGATGTCTACTAAATGCTCTAAGTATGCTGAATAAACTGTCCTACCAATCTAGAAGAGACTTACCCACTTCCAAAAATTAAGCACCTGTGTTTGAAATTATATGTGTAGAATATTAAAGTCAGGTGATCCAAGAATACATGAATGTTAAAGTTAGGTGATCCAAGAAACACTGCTATCTCTGGATTTTTCAATAAGAATTTTAGTTCAACAACATAAAAACAAACAAGAAATACTGGCAGAAGCATTTGTAAATTAAGATAGCCTAAGACAGCCAGTTCAGCATGAAGAACACATACTTAAAAGTGAAACAAGAGAAAAATACCAAAGCAGAATCTAACACATATTCTGGGAGGAAATGAAACACGTGTATGTGATTCAGAAATGGACAACAAACTGAGAGAGTAAACAGAGTAGGCAATAACCTCATTATTACTACTACTTTCTCATGCAAATTTCTTGAGGTCTTCAAATGAAATAACACAGCTGAACATTCCTCATTTTATTTTTATCGGCCCAACACAAAACAATCTAGCAATATTATATACAATTCTTTCATTTATGATTCTAGATCAGAATTTTAAAATTTAATACACCAAAAAGTTAAATGTGAGTCCAAAGTACTTCAGAATATAGATCTCTCTTGGTTTATTTCCCACAATCTATCACCTCTCTCTCTCAGAGTAATTACTTTTTGATAATCGTATTTGCAAATTTATGAGTGTCTCTGGTATAAATGAAATGTCCTAGACTTAAGCTGAAAAACAGCTTAAGGGTATGATTCATTTGCATACCCTCAGAGAAGCTGCTGATGGTCTCCAATACCCATTCTCACCTATTCCTTAGTGAAAGAATCTTCATTTTTAGCTCAGCACAAGGCCTCATAGAAGAGACTACATGTCCCGGCCTCCCCTGCAGCTATTCACAACCATGGTACCTTAAGATGGCCAACAGAATGTAAACTTCAAAATTGTGTGGCTGCCCAAAGTATCCTTAGAGAGAGGAATTACATCCTTGTTCTCTTTCCTCTAAAGAAGTAATAGCTAAAGGTCCACTAGCAATTTTGGTTCATGTGATAAACTGCCTTAATTCTTAGAGTGATTGTATCAGATCTGTATTGACTATCACCAGCTTCAGGGTTTGGAAAAGGAAAAAATATCTCTTGTTTTAAACCAACATTAGTCTGGATTTTCTGTTATACTCCACTAAATCTGAAACCTAAATAGGGGCCAAGAAAGTAGCTCAATGTAGAACATTTGTAGAGCATGTGTGAGGCCTTGGGTATCATCTCCAGCACAGCAAAAAAACTTAGATATATACAACACATACGCAATCTAAAAAGCCTTTTTCCAACTATCAATACTTAGATTTTTTTGAAGCCTATATGTTAAAGGATATGCTGAGAATTCATTTTAATTATATTTAAAACACAGTACAGTATCTGCCCTTAGTCTAAAATAAAAAGCATTTAAAAAGCCAAAAAGCAATTCAGATCAAATAAGAGTCTCTGAAAGAATAAAAAGGCATCGGTGGTTATTGCCACAGTTCCCATGTACATACTTAGTCAAAGGAAGAATTAAAACACTTGCTCTTCAATGGTACAGTGATGGCAACACTGCAAAATACAATTAGCACAAGTTGGTCTATATAACAAAGGTAGGGAAAGGGAATTGAAGTTACTATTCTCATTAAGAGGGCATCTTTCATAGTCTCTTATTCTAATATTCTGTGCCAACTTTTTCTATTTTTAGAGTTCTATTTTTAACCTAACTTCCTGTGGAAAACAGGCTTATATCTTTCCTTACCCAGATTCATAAGTTTTTAATAATATTTGTTTGACAAAATAAGACATACTGATAGCAAGTTTTGAGAACTACTCATGTAACAAAATAATTTTACAGATAGCAAGTGCTTTGCGTACTATTTTTCTTAAAGAGAAAAAAAAAATTGCACACTAAAATCTGAAGAGTTTCCACTACTCAAATCATGAACCGGGGCCAGGGAGATACCTCTGTGTCAGCCTCGCAAGTGTAAGGTTGTGAGTTTGAAACCTGGTCTTGCCAAAAAAAAAAAAAAAAAAAAGTGAAATCATGAACCACATGCAGTCTTTAGCTCTGAATAATTCTGAATACAACATTAACTTGGGAACCATCCAAACTTCTGGACATCAGTATTTGGCTCATTTCTGCCGTCGTAAGTTTGGGCACAATTCTAGTTTCAGGTTTCACTGATTCAGTAATGGAATCCTAGGATTTCTTTTTAGTAATATATACTGAAAATGCTTTTTATCACTAATGTATTTCATTAAGAATCTATTTTTAAGAAAATGCCTAAGACTTATACTTTAGATATGTATACTCATGTTGAAAAAGAAAAACCTCTGGAAATTTCCTTAAAAAGTATCTAGCAAGCATACGGACCAGGGTTCAATCCCAGGCACCACATGCTTCATGGGCCTCGACCCCGAGCACACTGATCCTACAACAGAGTTCGGGTGTAGTGGTGCACGCCGGTAATCCCAGAGCTGGGGAGGCTGAAAACAGGAGGATCACCAAGAGTCCAAGCTGTATAGTGAGACCCTGTACCAAATACATAAAAAATTAAAAAAAAAAAAAAAAAAAAAAAAACCTGTATTTAGCCAGGTGTAGTGGTACACACCTATAATCCCAGCACTGGGGAGGCTGAAGCAGGAGGATTGTTGAGAGTTTAAGACTAGCCTGGGCTACAAAGTAAGCTCAAAGACAGCCTGAACTGCATAGCAAAACCCTGTCTCAAAATAATCATAAGTGGTAGCACTTGCTTGCTCTAATCCCAACACTCTGGGAGGATGAGGCAGGAGAATTACAAGGGAGATATAACTCAATGTGGAGCCCTTGGCTCAACCTCCATTTAAAAGTGTGTGTGTGTGTGTGTGTGTGTGTGTGTGTGTTGTATATTTCACGAGATGGCTTTTACCTTCTACAATAATTCAGTCAACGTGTTTGCCAAAACACTCTTAATGGTGCATGCTGGTAATCCCAGCACTTGGGAGCCTGAGGCAGGAGGATCCATGCAAATTGGAGACCAA
The DNA here is from genome assembly GCA_004027025.1 of Myocastor coypus. NCBI lineage: Eukaryota > Metazoa > Chordata > Mammalia > Rodentia > Myocastoridae > Myocastor > Myocastor coypus. Next base: position 29,378 of record PVJA010003838.1, on the reverse strand, counting down.
TCTGGGCTACAAAAGTGAGCTCAAGGCCAGCCTGAACTGCACAGTGAGACCCTGTCTCAACAGGACAAAGAAAAAAGAAAAAGAAAAACACCCTCAAACAACAACTTATAATGCCTCTTCCATAAACCTAAACTTAGTCTGTTTCAATTGAAGTTGTCATAGTTGTGAAGTACCAATCAGCAAAAGACCCAAGGCAATGATTCACAAACTACCATGTAGTGGAACCACTGAGAAAGCTGCTAAAATACAATAAGCTGGTCCCCACTCCCAAAGATTCTGATTCAGGTCTGAAATAGGGCCCAAGAATTTGCATTCTGAACAAATCCCCAAGAAATATAGATGCCACTTGTCCAGGGACCACTCTAAGGGAACTAGTCAACTATGGTAACTAAACACTATCAACAGAGGCAAAAAGAACCAACAGAAAAAGTACACAGAAACCAATTCAGCAACAGTTTTGCATTCAATACTTTTCAAAAGTAATTAAACTCTTTGAAAGTCCTCTCTAAAAAATCTGAACACTAATTACTGGTTATCTCACAACAATACTGGATTGGATCCAAGAGTATTTTAAAGTTTTTAATGGATCCTGAAGTAATGAAATCTAATACCATCCAAGTAATTCTCAGATTACTGACATTTTCGTGTCTGACATGAGGGGCTAATAATAATGCCAAGCTTCTAGATTCAATCGGTAGCTTCAGTCTGTCCTGCTAACACTCCTGTCCAGCTACCTGAGAGACATGACAAGAAATACCATGGATAATGGTTTTTGTCTGAGGTAGCCCTAAAGCCTCATGCAGGACTAGCTTTTCAGGGGTGTCTGACTCTAGAGTTTGTCCAATGCTGGGAGTATGGATGTGAGTGCTACATCTGCCCTAGGATAGGCAGCATGCATAGAAGGGACAGAAAAAGGACATGAGGGCTTGTCTCTCATTCTCTCTCACTGCTTTCACTGCTTTCTGAAACTATGAATTGATGCCCTCTGCCATGTGCCATCCTGTGTTGGCACCAGCCAATTATGAATTAAAATTTCTTCAAACTATGAACTAAATAAACCCTTCCTCCTTTAACCTTATGTGTGGAGTATACTGTCTCATCAACGAGAGAAAAGTAACTGGGACACCATGTTAAGGCAAAGTGTGCCTCTATATGAATCCCCCACCACTAATCCAAACTACTTTTTCTTACCACCAGGCTGCCTTTCAATGATTTTGAAGCTAAAACTGAAGATGAGACCTTGCAACAAAATGTGTTTTAGAAATCTTAAAAACTCTTACCTCATCAGGTTATAAGTATAATTAAAAATCACAGAAACAGAAATTGAGAGTTTCCTTTTTTCAGATAATTTTAAGGAAGACAGAAGACTTTAAAACTTAATCAGTTGGCAACTTTTTTAACTTTTTGAAGTCTTTTCTTCATTTATTTATTGTGAACATGAACTGGCTACACAGCATGGATGTGTAGTGATCCTCCTGTCTCAGCCTCTCCAGCTCTGGGTGTGTGCCACCACACCAGGTTTCAGTAGCCAGCACAGTGTGTCCCAGGGTTCCGGGGCCAGTATGCATGCAGTATCAAGGATCAAACTCAGGTCCATGTGCTTGCCAGGCTGGCACTTAGACTGCTGAGTTACCTGCCCAGGCCTGGCACTGTTTTGAATATGTATGTTTTCTTCATCTTTAATGTAAGTTAAATGTAAGTATAGGATGTTCATAAACTTTTAATAAATTTATCAACTATCAACTGACAAAACAAAATATCCTAGGACAAAAAGTCTTTGAATAAGAGTATCAAATAAAACTATCAACGAACATTCTGTCTCTCAACAATACTTAACTTAGATGTTCAGAGAACCTATTACTAGATATTTTTCCACTTGAATGCACAGTAAAGGTAATCAATAAATCCGCTCTCAAACTGTCCATTCTATAATGCACAAACTGAAAAATAGAAAACTAGACTAAGAAGTGGAATATTACCAATATAGTACCAAGTTCTACTGTATAACTTGTTATAGGTCTGAGCCCACATCTCCCCTAGCTCTCACCTCTAGCCTACAATGCATTTTATTTATACTCTACACAGTCCTACTTACATCAAGAATCAAGCAAGATGAGCAAGAATGAAACTATGGAAGAGACAGTTACATCATCAACAAGCTGAGTAAGTTTTTTCAAAACTCCAAGGGGATGTGGATAAAGAATGGATGACAGGCAGGGAGGATAAGAGCTGCTGGTTGGCTCAGGCACACTAACACCAGCAAGACTCACCAAACACTAGCATGCATGCGTGTGTGTGTGCATGCGTGCATGCATCCAGCTCAGCCCATCCTGGGGACAAGGCTGGCGCTGCATGTGGTGCCAGGGATCAAACTGTGGTGCTTGCCTAAGCAGGCATTTCAGACCACTAAGTTATCCTGCCAGCCCCAAACACTAGTTTTTTAAAGGGCAGGATGACTATACCTGATTAAAAAACCACTACCTGTGTATCATAAAAAGAATGACTTTTATGACTTATGGCTTGTGTCTAGATGATCCCCATAAGCAGACATAGGAGGCACCTTTTTAGAGGTGGCTGAATTAGATGTGCCTGATTCACAGTGCAATGCTAGGGTTAAGGGTGCCAGGGTAAATTACTAAATCAGTTCACTGACTGGTCTGGCATCAATCCCAGGAGTGTGGATACAATATGAGGGACAGTTCTTGGTACTTTGCTATAAGGTGGCTCTGCCCACCATGAACTGTTTTTCCTCTGCAGTGCCTGTCTGCCTGCTGTGCCACCTCTGCCTTGATGTCAGCTCCTACAGACTGAAGCATCTACAGATTATCAGCTAAATAACCTTTCCTCCCTTAGCTAGTGGGTCTGTCATCTGCAAAAAATGATCAGCAACCAAACAGGCTGCTGTGCTGTTTTTCAGATTATTCCTCCAACCTCCTAGAAGGGCTTATGACATGAATTAACACATTTAAATGTCATACATAATATTTCAACTAGTTCACCTCACAATACAATTACTGGAAGAAATTAAAGATGAATATATTACCAACTTCAGTTACAAAAATTTCAAGTTTTGTGCTAAGCTGAACAGAAAGATGCAGTTACATAGTTTCCATTTTCCAACAGGAAGCATTTATAATTGTTTACATAAACAATTGTCCTTGTAGACTCAGCAAAAAATTGTCTATTGCACAAGGCACTCTGTGACATACTGAACAGCATTATTAACTAAGTCAAGACAATGTTCTAATTAAGCCTATATATAAAAAACAGTATAAAATAAACTATAATTCAAGGGTAATGGCACATTACAAAACTCTGGGATGATACAGTTCAAAACAATGGCATTTTGCTTTGCCATAAAAAGTTTTTAAATATACATATAGAGGCTGGCCAGATAGCTCAGTGGATTGAAGTGCCTGCTTAGGCAAATGCAAGGACCCAGGTTTGACCCCTGGTGTGCCCTGCTGGCAAAGATATGCTTAGATGGCAACTGAGACTAGGTGGGCTGGCATGCATGTGGGCCTGTAATCCCAGGGGTTGGGAGGCTGAAAACATGAGGATCACTAGGAATCAGATTTGTGTATGGAGATCCTGTAGACCCTATACTAAACACATTTAAAAAATAAACATACATATAGACTTAACACTGCTACCAGGGTCATCATAGCACATTCTGGCAATCAAGTGTATTAGAATCACTTGTCACTGTTAGCCTAAATTAAGTCTAAAATTAAGCTTCCTAAAAAGGGTGTATAATACAGCTCTCATATATGTTAAAGTGTCACGTACAGCTCTTATATATGTTCAAGCAGGTGCTGTATACAGGAATGATGATTAATAAAAGATAGGAGCAAGGCTGGTGGTGCTCACTTGTGTACTCTCGGCACTCTGAGAGGCAAAGGCAGGAGAATAACAAGTCTGAGCTCACCTGGGCAACTTAGCAAGACTCTGTCTCTCAACAGTTAAAAAATAAATTTAAAGAGCTAGTAACGTTGCTCAATGTGAGTCCTGAGTTCAATCCTTATTATTTAAAAGAAAAAGAAAGAATTCAGTATGGTAATGTAATTTCTATACATTAAATATCAAATATGTTATTTTTGTACCTTGTAAGGAAAGTTGGTATCTCTTATACAAATTAAAGAGTCATACTTTTGTCCAGAGAGAAAGCTTATCTACAATAAAAACTTTAATTTTTGTTAATTTTTTCAAATTCCCTATCAGTGACATTTTTAAAAACAAAATATTGCTGGGCATGGTGGCACACACCTGTAATTCCAGTACTTGGGGAGGCTGAAGCAGGAGGATCAGTGCGAGTTCGAAACCAGCCTGGGCTACAAAAGCGAGCTCAAGGCCAGCCTGAACTGCATAGCAAGACCCTGTCTCAAAAAGACAAAAAAAAAAAAAGTATACTTTAAGCTTGCTGGGCTATCTTTTTAAAGAATGAATGAATGTGTGAAAGTAGCACAGTTAGGTATATTAGTTTTTAATGATAACTAATATTTAGTTTTTGTATTCAAAACTCTAAATCAAAGGTTTGTAAAAGTGGTATCTTAGTAACTAACACATTAACCTTATGGAATACTGACATTAAGATAAACATGGTAGTATTTTAGAATTCCAAGAGATCCTACAGATTTTGTAATTCAACTCCCATATTTTTAAAGAACTTGTAATAGAAAGGTTGAATCTGTCAGATTCCAGGACAGACTTGCAGCTGCAAGGTGGAACAGCAAAGGGATCCCTTGGAGGAGAGCAGCAGCTGTCTCATGTGTTTTCTCTCTAGTCTAAACCATAGTTGGCATCTGGAACTTTCCAATAAAATTCTAAGTTTTCAACTTGCTTTGTGAAAGGATTTTATAGCTGCACATCTTTAACTTCCTAAACTTCACAACAATAAGCAATGTGTGAAATGTACCATATACGTAATATCGAATGGAAAGAAAATTCTCTCCTGCATAACTCAATGGGAAAATTCAGAAGACTGCACTTGTGCAGCCTGAGCTGACTACGCTACGTGCTAGGAATATGACCAAGATTAGAATACTGTCCTCGCTCTCAAGTAGTTTGTGTCTGAGGACAGAAGATATGCCAACATTTAAGAGTAAGATTCTGAAAAAGGAAGGAGCATGCAGAAAACGTAGGCATAGAGAAATAATCTAACTTAAAATGGTGAGATCAGTGAATGGTTACTGAAAGAAATAACACAATGCCTAAGGAGTAAAAGTGGCAGTATCTTACATATTTAGCAAAATCAAAACAACTTCAAAAACATAGCAATTTATTCAGAAAAATATGAAAACTATGTCCTCTCACACTACAATTTGGCAACTAACACCTCTGATAATATTAGTGAGAAGAAGCCCATTTTTCACTCTGCTTGTGGAATAAATTTTTATTTCTTGTTTGTTTTGCGGGACTGGGGATTAGGCCCTTGCGCTTGCCAGGCAAGCACTTATAACTCTGAGCTATCTCCCCTGCCCCCACCTCCCAATTTAAATGTGTATTTTAAAACTGGAGAAAAGGACTGTATCCAAATGTTCATGCAAGCCCTCTGCAGAGGCATTCAAATTAAAGTCTCTCCCCTCCGGTACAGGAGCAATGGCAACCTGAAGAACGGGCGGCCCAAGAAGAACGAAAACTAGTGTGCACTTTCCTTTCTTAAACCACTGGGCGACGATAACGACAACTCAGATTCCCCGACAGACCTTGCAGCTGCAAGGTGGAACAGCAAAGGGATCCTGCGTTTAAAATCTCAGACCCAAATGGGGAGGGTGGGGGAGCAGCAAAAGCAGCGGAAAGCTTGCAGCGGTCAGCGAGGCGAGGACACCTAAGGGCTGCAAGAGAAGCCCCGAATCCAAGGGAGCAGAAGCGACGGAAGGAGAAAGAAGGAAGGGTGATTCTCTGAAATAGTAAAGAAAGACAGGAAATGAAAAAAGGAGTAGCGGAAGAGTTGTCTAGAAAAATTTTGAGACGGAATCAAGAGAGAAAATAACGAACCGGAGCCACCTGGACCGGGGAGAAATGAGACGAGTAAGGAAGGTGACGGGGCCAAGAAAGAAGCGGCACGCTGCAGCTGCCTTTCCCCACCCTCCGTGCGGCGGAGAGGGACCAGAGGCAACCCCAGCCCCCGGAGCGGGCCGCGCGGCCGCAGCTACACCCCGGACGCGGGCGGCCGGTTACCTGGACAGGGAGTCCACGCTGGGCGGTCGCGCCACCGCGGGCCGGGCGCCGAGGCTCTCGCAGCTCGAGCTCTTCTCCATGACGCGCCGGGCCGCGGTAGGAAGGCTGCCGCGACTTGCACCGCCACTCGCGGGACGGCCGAGGACGGCGAGCGGCGTGTGGGGCAGCGGCCTCACTCAGGCCAGCGCCGGCCGAGGAGGGAGACCGGAAGCGGCCATATTGGCCCAGCCCGCACCGCGCGCGGGAGCGGGCACTGCGCAGGCGCCGTCCCGCCCCTCCCGCCGCGCACGCGCGCTGCGGCTGCAGAGGCGCAGGTGTCCCGGTCAGCCCTAGCAGCGTCTGTTGCGGGCAGGGGCGTGGGGAGAGGCTCAAGTGACAAGGAGGGTGAAGGTTCGAGGGTGGCAGTCCACAGATGCAGGTGAAAGCCCTAGAAGTTCAGGAGCAGAAAGGGGCCGAAGTGTCTCATGGAGTGGAAATAGTCGACGGAATGGAGTCAGGGGAAGGATCATAGGAAAGATGTGCTAGGAGTAAGACTGACAATAAGAGTAGTGCACGCTACTATTGCCATGCCACCTTTGGCCACTTTTGTGGGAAGGGCATTGGGCAAGAGGCTGAAATTTTCGGGCCTGCCGTGCCTTCAACTGTATAGGCGTGTGAAGCTTCTAAAAAATGTTTAGAGGTGCAGTGGTACTAAGTTGCAAAACTGCCCAGATTTCCTTAAACTTGCTATTCTCTTGCCTCACCCTCTCAGAGTATTGGGTTTATAGGAGCACAACAGCACACCCAACTTGTCTCACTGTTTATGAGACTGTTTCATCCTATCCTACATCAGATGAAATTTTGCTATCAACTAATGACAATCTGGGTCCATCTCTTACATTACACAGTTAACTTTACTCTTCCCCAGAGTTATTTTTCTTCATACTAGGTCTGTGTTTCTCAGGCTTTTGTAGAAAAAAAAAAAAAAAAAAAAACTAGTGCCTTGTTTTTAATTTCCTTCAAATATATAATCAAAATCAATCACTAAAAAATAAACTTTAAGAACATAAGTATATAAAGCTTAAAGCACCAAAATTTTATATTTAATAGATATAGTGAACAATTCATAATAGTTTCAGTCAACTGTAGTTAACCACATTCTGACAATATTAAATAGAAAAATTTAGAAATAATTCATAAGTTTTAAATTCTTCACTACGCTAAACAGCATGACAAAATCTCATACCATTCTTCTTGTGTAGTGCGTGAGTCCTCTCACCAGGCAGTAGCCTTCTCCATTACTGTATAGGCTATCGTATCAGTGTTACAGTGCGTGTATTCAAAAAGCCCTGTTTCCATATGTCACAATGCCTTTGTCATCTTCCTTCCTTCATCGCACCATCTGAACATTATATCATCACATATCATTCTAAGAAGCAGGGTAAGTGCAGTATAATCTGATTTTTTGAGCAATCACATTCATATAACTTTTATTCTAATATATTGTAATAATTCTATATTACTAGTTATTGTCAATAACATACTGCACCTAATTTTAGGTGCAGAGTTGGTAGGAAAAAGTACCATATAAACAGAGTTGGTACTACCAGTGTCTGAAATCTGTGCATGCTTTTTCCACAAAATCTTCATTTCCCAAATTGATTGCAACACCACATACCTGCAAAATTCTTATAAAGAATGTCTCTAAGCATTCTTACTATTAAATGCCTGTAAAAATAAAATGAAGTATTGCATATTGATGTAGTCCCTGGCGTTATGATCCTGTCAGGTACAACCTCAATAGCTGAGGGTATAGCTCCATGGTAGTGTTGGCCTAGTACACACACAGCTGCAGGTTCCTTTCCACGTACCACACACAAAAAACAAGGTTTCTGTTCCTGGTGATGTGATCGACTTTTGCAGGCTGTTTTCTCCCCCACTCCACTATTGTGACTACATAGGAACTAGAAAGAGATTGGTAGACCTGGAAAACTTAACATAAGATCTGTAAGAAAAATTTTGAGATGTGAATGGTGAGTGGAGCTTACTGAAACGTAAAGAATCACAGTTCATATCAAAACCACAGGAAAGTGTTTTAAATGTGTCTGTTTGATGTAGCTGCACATTACCAATGCTAGATCTCTGGCAAGGTTATGGAAAGAAAGGAATATTTCTCCATTGTGGGTGGGAACATAAATTGATACAACCACTATGGAAGTCAATATCCTAAGAAAACCCAAAAGGTGGAAATTCCATTTGACTGAATATTCACGTGCTAGCACATAGAACATGCTTAAGTAAATGCAAAGGAACTGAAATTATTCCAAGCATCTTATCTAACTGTAGTGCCACAAAGGTGGAAATTATTGACAAAACAAACAGCAAAACTCTATAAACACATAGAAACTAAATAATACCCTTCTTAAAATCAATGTCATGAAGTAAAGAAGAAATTAAACAATATTTAAAATCTAACAAAAAATACAGATACAGCTTACCAGAACCTGTGATGCAATGAAAGCTGTCTTAAGAGGAAAATTTATAGCAATAAATTTTCAAATCAGGAAAACAATGAGCCCAAATAATATTAAGCTGCACCTGAAACACCTAGAAAAACAAGAGAAAGTCAGGTCCCAAACCCAAAGAAGTAAGGAAATTATAAAATATAAAGTTCAGAGCAGAAATAAATGCAATGGAGATGAAAAAAAACAATACAAAGAATTAAGGAGTTGAAGTATTGGTTCTTTGAAAGAATAAAACTGATAAACCCTAGCCAATCTCATTAAGAAAAAATTCAAATTTGTGCAATGAGGAGCAAAAAGGATAAAATCACTACAGACCTTATGGATATTGAGAAGATTATCAATACATATTTCCAACATCTTTACTCATAGAATGGAAAATATGGAAGAAATGGACAAATAGATACATATGAACTACCAAAGCTAAATCAAGAAGATATACAAATTTTGAATAACCCACTATCAACCTATTTAATTAAGTATGTAATCAAAAACTTGCTGACAAAGAAAAGCCCAGGTCCTGCTAGATTTACAGCTGAATTCCATAAGAAATTTAAGGAGGACCTAATGCTAACTCTTCTCAAACTCTTCAATGAAATTGAAAGGGAAGAAATTCTCTCAAACTCATTTTTTGGAGGTAAGTGTTACTCTACTACCAAAACCAGAGAAGACCCAACCAAAAAAGAGAACTATAGGCCAATCTCCCTAATGAATATACATGCAAAAATACTGAATAAATTACTAGCAAACAGAATTCAACAAATTATCAGGATTATACATGACAACCAGGTGAGATTCATTCCAGAAATGCAAGGATGGATTAATACATGCAAAGCCATACATGTAATACACCTCATCAACATAGCCAAAGATAAAAATCACATGATCATCACAATAGATGCAGAAAAAACTTTTGGCAAGGCCCAACAAACATTTATGATAAAAAAAAAAACCACTACAGAGAATCTAAATGGATGATCTTTACCTCTACTTGATAAAAGCCATCTACAACAAACCAATATCCAACACCATACTGAATGGACAAAAATTGAAAGCCTACACTTTAAAATCAGTAATAAGACAAGGATTTACATTGTCACCACTCTTGTTCAATATATTTGTGTAAACACTAGACAGAGCAATTAGATAAGAAAAAGAAAATCAATAAGGTGGGAAAAGCAGAAGTGAAATTATCATTATTTGTAGATGACACAATGCTGTATGTGGAAAACCCCAAACGCTCCACTAAGAGACTTGTAGATTTAATAACCAAATTCATCATTGTAGCTGCATACAAAGTCAACACTAAAAAAATCAATAAGATTTCTACAAACAAACAAAGAACACACTGAGAAAGGAATTATGGAAACCATGCCCTTCACAATAAAAAATGAAATGCACCTCCCAAAATGAAATACTTAGGAATCAATCTCAAAAAGAAAGTGAAAGATTTATATGGTGAAAATCATTGTACTCTATTTTTTTTTCATTGTACTCTAAAAAGAGAGATATCAAAGAGGATTCCACAAAATGGAAAGATATTCTTTTCTCCTGGATAGGAGGAACCAATATTGTGAAAATGGCCATACTTCCAAAAATGTTATATAGACTCAATGCAATCTCAATTAAAATACCATTAATATACCTCATAGATTTAGAAAAATCATTCCTAAAATTCCTCTGAAACCAGAAGAGACCAAGAAAGAAGCAGTTAATGCTTTAATTTGTTTGGTCTCCTTGTTTCAATTGTTTATGCTTTTTCTCTTCTAAATTTCTTACACAAGGGCTGGGAATTTGGCTCAGTGGTAAAATGCTTGTCTACAGAGCTGGAAGCCCTGGGTTTGGTCCTTGGCACCAAAAAAGAATAAAACCTCATGTAAAAACAGTTTGAACAGTCTAGGGAGATAGCTCCGTGGCACAGTGCACAGTGCCTGCCTGGCAAGTACAAAGTTGTGAGTTTGAACCTCAATCCCTCAAAAAAAAATAAAATAAAATAAAAATAAAAATAGAAAAAGACCAAAGCAAACAAGGTAGCTGAATTTCTTTTACATTTCTTTCTCCTTTCTTCTTCAATTTTACATGCATGGATAAGTGGTTGGAAGACAATACTATGTATTACAATAAATACTGTGAAATTCATATTTGTTTGTCACTTTTAATTCTAATTCATACTCTTTAAAACATACTTAAAAATTTTAAAAGACCACTATTATAAACATTTATGTGTATCAATGCTAATCCCTTTTCAAGGATTTGATGAAGATACAAGGTTCCTAATTCATTTTAGTAGCCCCCAATTTCACATATTTATAAGTATATATGAACTCTAGTGAAATCTCAAGTATAATAATAATTAAAATATAGTGTTGTCAACAAAATAATAAGATAGGAAATTATAGACCCTTCCTCCTGAACAGAAGTACTGAATTAATAATATAATTATTAGTTATTATTAATAATAAACTAGAATATCTCCATGAGAACTTTAGAACTTCAACACCAAGAAAATAGGAAAGCGTGGCCAAAGGAATAATATATAAAAGTCCAGAGAGCAATCAGGTACTATTCCATGAGGCATAGAAGGTCACCTAGGAAGCCTTGTATAGACATTTTAGCTAGTAGTAACCTCCAGCCAACCCAGGTCCTAGCTGACTGGCAGCTGCACCTTTCAGGTGTGCAGGTGCTCAGCATTCAGACAATTCCTGATGATTCCCCCGCCACTGAGCACTCCTAGCTATTGAAAGTCCAACTGAGTTCCCCAGTAGAGTAGACAGGAGAAAATATGCTTTTCAGGCCTTGTTTAGAATATATGATCATAATAAAAGATTATTTTACAACACTAAATGTTGGGGTGACTTTAGTGCACAACCATAGCCAGAAAAGTAAATAAATACTAACATTACACTTTGATGATACTCGATTGTCCTATAGTTCTTGGTGTGTTGTCTATTGTGGTTGTAAGTAGAATAATGAAGCTATCAAAACTGCATAATGTTCTCAAATTTATAATACTGAAAATATTTTTATTATTTAATGCACTATTATACAGTTATGATGTAGACAAAAATTCATTCAGAAAAATGCAGCAGAAAAATACTAAAAATTATTAGAAATCTTTGAAGATATATTTTACTAAATCACTAAATTTTTGCAAACAGTACCTTATGTTGTTAACTATAAATACACTTATATTACTGAGAAGACTGTAAACTGTAGCAATTTTTTGTTAATAATATGGCAAGACTTAGAAAAATATACAGCCATGCCAATTTATCTGCTAATTCTACTAAGTTTTTACAAGGGAGTAGGGGGAATAGGAGGAGAGGAGGGGAGGAAAGAAGAAAAGAGGGGAGTTAATAGGAGAGGAGAAGGAGGAGGAGGAGAGGGATAAGGGAAGAAAGAAGAGAGAGGGAAGGACAGCTGTGAAGATATTAATTCCAGCCTTACCTTCAGAAACCAACAGGGAGACTCCGAAACAAGAGAGTGACACTGTGCTTTGGGTGCAGTGTGATTCTAGGGCCCCAAGGTACAGTGCTGGAAGCTTTGTCCCCTGTGTGGCCCTGTGGAGGCAGCCAGACCTTCAGAAGTGGGGCCTAGTGGAAGGTGGTTAAGTCGCTAAGGGCACAGTCCTCAGAAGAGAGTAGCGTGGGCCCTGCAAAGGAAAACTGTTACAAAAGTGTGAGCCTTGTCCTGAGCCCTGCTACTTCCTGCCTCACCGTGGGGCATTGCCATTCCTCAGACCTCCCATGATGGCACCAGCATGGAGATATCACCATGACTAGCATGTGAAACTTTTTAAATGTGTTTTATAGGTACAGTAGGATCACACTTCATCACGGTTCTGTAAAGTACATGTAAGTTATTATCCCAGGTTTATAGCTGATCAAACTGAGAAGTTAACTAATTTGTTATATTTTGTACTACTATATTTACTGAAAGTGTAATATTTTTGTTGTAAACTTAAGGAATGCTTATAAATTTGTAAGCGTAACAGTCAAAAACTCACACAGGGAGGATGGTCATGTGACCATTGTCCATTTTACAGTTTGTAAAATAATAACAATGTCACAGATTGTGAATTCTAAGTAAAATCAAGATAACAAAAACTATGGTAGAATAATGATATAATCAAATGAAATATGAATTACTTTATAACCAATAAGATGTATACAAATAGTACTTATTATAGTGGCCTCTTTGAGTATCAGATGGTGTAATACAGCTAGAAACTCGGGACAGTATACTGGTTTTAGTACTTCCTCATTTCAGTATGCAAATTTAGACCGCTCAACTTTTGTGAGCTTCTATTAAATGTGTTTAATGTGTCTTCATCTCCCTCCATTACACATGTGCACATACATGGACATCTGAGCCCATTTACATGTAGGATTGTTACAACTATGACCTGCCTGAAGGCATCTAGCACAGTCTGACAAGTTACATGTTTGCCTTATGGCTGGAACTGCCATCTTCTGATAATTTGCTGTTATGGTTTATGCCTAGTTTTACCAAAATGACTAACACAAAGGGCAAGAGAAAGGGAAACTGGTATATGTTCTCCAGGCCGTTTAGCAAACATAGGGTAGTTCCTTTGGCCACGTACATGGGGAAATACAAAAAGGGTGCTATTGTAGAAATGAAGGGAATGGGTACTGAGCAAAAAGGAATGCCTCACAAGTGTTACAATGGCAAAGCAGGAGGAATCTACAATATTACTCAGCATGCTGTTGGCATTGTTGTAAACCAGCGGTTCTCAACCTGTGACCCCAGTGGGGGTAGAACGACCAAAACACAGGGGTTGCCTAAAGCCATCAGAAAATGTTATTTATTTGGAATTACAGTTTTGAAGTAGCCATCAAAAGTATTTTTTGGTTTGGGGTCACTGCAACATGAGGAACTGTACTGTGGGGTCACAGCATTAGAATGATTGAGAACCACTGTGTAAGAGCAAGATACTTGCCAAGAGAATTACTGTACATATTGAGCATATTAAACACTCAAAAAGTCCTGATAACTTTCTGAAACGTGTCAAGGAAAATGATCAGGAAAAGAAAGAAGCCAAAGAGAAAGGTAGCTGGGTTTAACTGAAGCGCCAGCCTGCCCCTCCCAGAGAAGCGCACTTTGTGAGAACCAATGGGAAGGAGCCTGAGTTGTTGGACCCGACTCCCTATGAATTCATGGCATAAACTGGGATGTTTCTCTGCCCTTCACCACCTAATTGGCACCTTAAATGTTCTAGGTCCTACAGAAAAATAAAATCGTCCTGTGTTGTGAGGGTGGTTTTCTTAGTTGAAGAGCTATGTGGAGCCTTCTTACCTCAGAAATATTTTAGCAGATTTTCACTATAGCTAGTAACTGTGTCTGGCCTTCAGTGTTTTTCTTACTGAAAAGTATTGCTGAGATTTTGTGCAGGTGTATGCCCAAGTATTCAAATATTTATGAAATATTTATATTGGCTTGAAGATCCTATAAATCTTCAGGATGTATCCAAATAAATGGAAGTCACCTCAGAAATAAATGTAAGTTCATTTCAGTTAAATAAATTGTTTAAAGCAAAAAAAAAATTTATACATGTTCTCCTACTGCTAGTTTTGTACCTAACTCACTGGAACAATAAAAGAAGCAGGTAGTATAGATCAGACAGCACATGGAGCATTACTAGAATTTTGCAGAAATTGAAGATCTCAGTACCTATGTTTTGTAGTGATCTCAGAGACATGTATACTCTGTCAACACACAGAATCATCTAAAATACTTTTATTTTTAAAAGGAAAACCTGTGTTTAAGTCTATTAATTTCATTTCTGCAGGTATTATGATCTCTATGATGGTCATGTAGTCTAGCAGCAGTCACTTCTGTTTTGGGCACATTAATTTGTCTCTGATCACTTTCTAAAGCACATAGAGGTGGACATCTTGCTTTCCTTCTCTGATCCATTAAAATTACTTTTGCCTTCTTGACATTTTCATGACTGCTTGATGTATTGCTTTAAGCACTGGAAAGTAGATAAAAGATTTCTGGCACCTTGGGAAGGATGAATTTGTCCTGGAAGAGATTACATCTTGATGTATGGCTATTGAATCTCTTGGAAAGTGCTGTATGCACTGCCAAGCCTTGCTACCTGTTTTTCATGTCTAATGTGAGCTACTTAGTGTATGTCACACTTACGTGGTGTGAGTTGCTTACTGCTTCAAGGTCATCTGCATTTCTGCACTGACTCATGATAATTGATTAGAGTGTCCGACACCACCATTTCTCCTTGACCTTAAATGAAGTTTGTGTTTCAGGCTAAGAACTGATTTAAAAAAAAAAAAAAAACCCCACATCATCACATAGAGTTGCAGTCACTTTGGAATATTTAGAATTGGAGATGAAATGAGTCCAAGTCACGTGACACTTCCACTGGCTTCTTTTTCTCTTTCCGATTCTCACCGGAATCTCTTGATTCCGATGTGCTTTTGTTGACAACCTATCCATCCTAACACGAATGCTCTTACACCTCCTTCGAATCTTTGCTCAAGTGTGTCCTTTAGGCCCACCTTGAATAGTCTCTAAAATGTAGAGATGCCCTCCACTCACATCTCCTTTGTCTCCCCTTAACTCTCTTTTCATAGCACTTGCTACCTTCTGCTTGTTGTGTAATGAACTCATTTATTACATCTGTTGTTTATTATCTTTGATATTTAGTGGGTAAATTTTATAAAGACACCTTTGTCAGTTTTGCTCACATACTGAAGAAGAGCTTGTTGCCCCAAACGATCAGAAAAGGGCTTGACAAAAAGTCAGCATTCAACAAATAGGTATTTGGATGAGCAAATGTATCTTATAAATGCTTCCAAAATTCTTAATCTGACTTGATAATGCTTCTAATACTGACACCTAATCACGGGGGAAACAATATTCAGACAGACCATATTTTGAGTGACTGATCACTTCCCAAAGGAGTACGCTCTCTTGCTAGAGTATATTCCTGTATTCTTTTCACTAAATTTAGTTTTAAAATGCATGGCTTTTTAAAAATAATTTTGGTAATATTTTCACATTGTTCACAATGATTTTAATATTCAAATACTTCTATATATAATATTCATGTGACAGTACAAAGATGAAAAGCTAACAATATTCTTTCTATTACCTAGAGATTGCTAGTTTTCTGTGTTTAAATTTCAATGCCTGGATTCTTGAAACATGATATTGTGAAGTTAAACATTATTTATACACTCTGAAGACTTCAAGGGAGGCTGAGGAGATAGTTCAGCAATCTAAGCAGCTGCCTGTCAAGCACAGGGACCCAGGTTCAATCCCCAGTACTGCATGCTGTGCCAGCCCCAGAACCCTGGGAACACCTGGCTGGCCACCAAAACTGGGCATGGTGGTGCTCATCTGTAATCCCAGTTCTGGGGCGACTGAGACAGAATGATCACTATGAGTCTGAGCTGTGCAGTGAGACCCTGTACCAAATAAATAAAAGATTTTTTAAAATGATCTTAAGACAAATTAAATACTGAGTTTTTTAAAAATTTAAGAAGCGGAATAAGAGAAATGAGATTAAAAAATAATGATGTACTTATTAGTACTTTACTTGAAGAAAAGAAATACAAGGAAAAATCCTCCCAATCTCTATTTCAAGGCTGTAGCTTTTAAATATGTAGAATTCACATGTGTTAATCATTAGCATAGTTTACATAAAGGGCAAGAAAAAGAGAAAATAGAGGTAGGACGATGTTAGTAAGAGGTATTGCTTTCAAGAGTCACTTGAAGCCAGGTTGCTATACCTCCTTAGAATATAAATTAAAGTTACTGTTTCTAATGAATGTACCGTTGTAGCTCAGCATGTGTCATGAGTGCTGATCCTGTTAAGAAGTTTGGGCCTGGTCTGGCCTGACACAGAGAAGGAGCAGCCACCATGAGCTGCCTGGCTCTAGCCATCTACCACCTCCAAGCTGGCTCTGCACTCTGCTCTCCCTTGGTAGAAGCAAGGACTAACTGGCTCAGTGGCCACTGGATGAGCCGAATGCTCAGAGAAAGACAGAGAACCCAGACAGCCAAAAGACCTCAGGAAAAGTACAGGCGTGGCCAGCATAGTCAGAGATTCTGGCGTCACCTTCCTGCAGTGAGAGGCAGACTGGGTCCAGGAACCACAGTCCATAAAATATCATCAGCCACACGGAGGTGATCAAAAATTCTGTTGCAAGTATGGGCAGCAGATGTGACCAATGGAAGGACAAAATGTCCAGAGTGGAGGACAGGGCTCTAGCCAGTGACCAATGAATGAAAGATTCTTTATCAACCGCAAGAAAGCATGAAAAAAAATCTGACGGTTGCAGGTTCATACCAAGAAGACTAATTTAAGATGAACTATAATTAATAAAAAATCAGAACATAGTGCAAGTGGCATAAAAATACTGACACAATACCAGAAAATGTTCCAAAGATGGGAAAATCACTTCACATATAGATAAGCGATGTATATAGATAGATATTTATAGTGTTCCACCGCAGCACAATACAACAAACCTCACAAGCTCATGGAAATTTATTTGAAATAGATCATAAACTAGCCAATAAAGCATTCTTAAATAAATGCAAAA
The DNA here is from genome assembly GCA_004027025.1 of Myocastor coypus. Taxonomy (NCBI): domain Eukaryota; kingdom Metazoa; phylum Chordata; class Mammalia; order Rodentia; family Myocastoridae; genus Myocastor; species Myocastor coypus. The sequence continues at coordinate 12,106 of PVJA010003838.1, read as the reverse complement.
GAACTGAAATTATGTCATAAATTTTATCAGATCATAGCATAATGAAACTGGAAGTCAAAGGCAAAAGAAACCACAGAAATAATGTAAACACATGGAGATTAAATAAAATCCCTTGAACAGTCTGAGTTGCAGAAGAAATCAAGGAACCAAGATGGTTCTTAGTAGTAAATGGTAATGACAATCCAACATATCAGAATTTATGGGAAAGTGTGTACTGTGAATATGCACATTAAAAGAAAAAACATAAACAGAGAAATCCCAAATTGATAAATAACCTAGGATGCACGTCAAGGTCCTAGAAAAACACAAAATGCCCAAATCTAAAGCTAGAACAAAGAAAGGAGTTATAAAGATCAGAGCGAAAGACATAAAATTGAGACTAAAATTACAATGGCAGGAATTAATGAATCCAAGAGCTGATTTTTCAAGAATAAACATAATAACCAAAATCTTAGCCAACACTTTTTTTTTGACATACTTAAATTTCCATTTTGACAGAATATGGCCCTTTTAATCACTTATCACTATCTGATACATAAGAAACCTTTACCTAACTCATTGAACTATAATGAAATGTCACAGAAGGAATTTGTGATTCTGTCTGTACTGCTTAATGTCCAGGCATCTCTAAGTATAGCAGTACATATGTAGCACATATGTCATGTAAGTTATTATTGCTGACTGGTGAGTTCATGTCGGCTTGACCCAGGCCTCCTGTCACAATTAAGTGGAGCACAGAAGAAAGACAAATGTCTGAACCTGGATGAAAAGGTCTCTTACCATCAACAATCCCAGTTTTACATTGAAGAAGACAGTACACTGAGAAGGCAGAATGCACTTAATACAGCATGAGATTAACAATCAATTGTCATGCCCAAGTGAAAGACCTTTGTTTCTTAATTTAGTCAAGTACCAAGACATCTTTTGTGAGAAAATCTTCTTATATTATTTCTAGAAAACCCTTAACTGCTGACCAATTTATTGGGGTGTGTCCCACAAGGATATAGAGATTATTGGGCTTCCCATTAATGAACAAGGTCTAGATAATTGTCCAGGCAGCTGCTTCCTTATTCATCAATTAAAGTATTGTTCAGTAGTCTCTTCACACACCAAGGCACTTTTGCTTAATTATATTAATCATTTTTCATGATTTAGGAAAACCTTTAGCCAATCTTTTTTTTAACATTTTTTTTCTTGTTTCAGAGCTTTTGTTTGTTTATTTATTTATTTTTTATAGCCGGCTCAGCCTGCCCTAAGGGCAGGGCTGGTGCAGCATGTGGTGCTGGGGATCGAACCGCAGTCCCTGCAGCCACCTAAGCTTTCCTAAGCAGGTGCTTTAGACCACTGAGCCATCCTGCTGGGCCCCCCTTTAGCCAATGTTAACACAGAAAATAAAGAAGTAACCAAAATCAATGCAATTAGAAATTAAAAGATGAAATCACAATAAAATAAATATTAAAATAAAAATCACCAACAAAATTCATAAGATAATTAGTAACTACTTCACAAATATATAAGCCAATAAAATAGAAACTGTAGAAGAGGCAAATAGATTCCTAGATTTATATGAATTCCAGAAATTGAACCAAGAAGACAAAACCACAGAATAATCCCTAAACAGGCAATTCATTTGAAGTACTCACAGAAAACTTAGCAATGAAGAAAAGTCCAGATCTGGATGGATTCACCAGTGAATTCTACAAGAACTTCAGGAGGGTCAAACACCAATACTCCTCAAGCTTTTTAATGAAATTGAGAGGAAAAGAATATGATCACAGTCATTCCTGGAAGTTAACATTATCCTGATCACAAAAACTGGAGAAAGATCCAAAGAAAAAGGGAAGCATATTTTAATTCTATAATGAACATACAGCTACAGATTCTCAAGAAGATACCGGAAAACAGAATGCGACACACCAGCAAAATGTGCGCATGTCTTGATCCAGTTGGTTTCATCCTAAGGATTCACACATGGTCAACATATACAAATACATAAGTGTAATTGGAACAGAAACAAGGACAAAAATCACATACAGAATCAATAGAAAAAAAAAAAACATCTGACAAAATCTAATGTTTACCCATGACAAACACCATTGAGCAAATAGGTACAGAAGGACCTCAACTGAATTTGATAATATCCACTTAAAACAAACGCCTAACAATATGTGAATTAAGGTCTTTTTATTAAAAGTAGGTCTTCACTTTGCAGTCATCATTGTGCAAATTCCTCGCAGTGGACTTGTCCGTCTCCATCAGTATCCACTTCTCTGATCATTTCATCTGCTTCTTCATCTGTTAGCTTTGCTCCTAAGCAAAGTAGTTCTGCTGCTCTGATGCACCCATTCCCATCCTTGTCAAAGACTCGTTATGCCTCATGGATTTCTTCTTGGCTGTGTCTTTCATTTTTCTAGCCGCCATAGTTAAAAATTCCAGAAAGTCCATGGTGCCATGACCATGGGCACCCACCTTGTAGATCGCATCCTGCAGCTCAGCGCCTGTGGGGTTCTGACCCAGTGACCTCATGACAGTTCCTAAGTCCTTTGTTGTGATGCTGCATCACCATCTTCATCAAAGACGGAGAAAGCTTCCTTGAGTTCCACAATCTGCTCTTCAATCAGCTCATCAGCCATGGTGTGAGTGAAGGGAGGAAGAGCAGAGCGAGCGAGGGTGGGAGCCGTCGGTCTGCAAGGCCGGGGTGCCTCGGCTTCAACCACGGCTGAGGCTTCATGTGTGTTTGGTGCGGTGCTGCCTTCCCCACCCCACCGCCGGACAGCGAGTAATGGTGCCGCACCCACGAGACGCCCAGCACCTCTGTCCTGACTGACATTATATTAAATGGAGAAAATCTAAAGACTTTCTCTCTAAAATCAGGAAAAAGACCGAGGTGTCCATTATTACCACTCCTGTTCAACATACTATTTGAAACGTGAACAAGAGTAGTCAGGCAATATAAACAAACATAAGGAATCTGTACAGAAAGTAAGGAAGTCAAAGCATTCTTATTAGCATACAGCATGGTCCTCTACATAGAAGCCTACAAAAATTGTCCACAAAAAACCAACAATTAATAACTAAATTCAGCAATCTAACAGGATATAAAATCAACACATCAAAATCAGTAGCATTCTTGTACATCAATAAGAAACTCACTGGAGAAGATTTTAGGAAAATGTATCATCCACATTAGGATTAATAAAATTTAGGAGTTAGGGTAGAGCTGGGGGCAGCAGTTGGGGGAGGCAGCAGGAGCGGGCTCTGAGGCCGCGGATGGACTCTAGACCAGCGGGCGGAGTCGAGCCAGTGAGTTTGGGCGAGCTGGAATCTGGGCCTCTTCAAATGCACATGGTTTGGACTTTGAGACTGAAGAGACAGGGGCCTCAGACACCTTCCAACCTTACATAAGAATGGCTTCGTCATGCTCAAAGGCCAGCTGTGTAAAATCGTCGAGATGTCCACTTCAAAGACTCACAAGCATGGCCATGCCAAGGTCCATCTGGTTGGCTTTGACATCTTTACTGGGAAGAAATGTGCAGATGCTGCCCACCAATCATAATATGGGTTCCCAAACATCAACAGGAATTGCTTCCTGCTGACTGGCTTCCAGCATGAGTACCTGTGTTACTGCTTCAGGACAGCGGGGAAGTGCGAGTGGCCCTCATTTGCTGAGAGAGACCTCAGCAAAGAGATGGATCAGATGTCTGACTATGGAGGAGAGATACGGATCACAGTGCCATCTGCCACGACAGAGGAGGCAGCTTGCGATCAAGGCCATGGCAATTAACTGACTCCCAGGGTGGCCATGGTGGCGGTGGCTGTGGCGGCTGTGGCCGTGGCGACAGAGGCTGGATTCTCAAGCCTGCAGAGTCTCCTTCCCCAGACTGGCCCACTCTAGTTGCGCCTTTGGCTGGATTCCTACACAATTTATTTGACCTTTTATTTTGTTTTTTCCTATGCCCTCAACCTGCTGGAGAGCCCCCGCCCCTCCCTTAGCTCCCATGGCCAGGAGTGAGGGAGCCGTGGTCTTGGTGAAGCTGCCCTCCTCCCCTCCCTTCCCACTACAACCCTAGTGGGGCCGAGGGGTTGGGCGCTGCTTGTGGTTCAGGATTTTTGTTGTTGTTTTTTAAATTTGGAATCCGCACGACGTGTACTCTGATGAATGGGCCTTCCCCCCACTTGCCAACTGTCTGGCCCCATCTCCAGTTGCTCTTTACCCCAATACCACCCTGACAGATTGGGAACCAGTTCTCTCCCTTTCCTACATGTCTCCCTACACCCCTTTAGGTGGAGAGGGATAAGAGGAAGAGAAGGGAGATGTGACCCTCCTCAGGCATCTGGGAAGGTCCTGCACCCATGGGCTTCATCTTTTCTTGCAGGCTTTCTTCCTCACACATGTATTAAAATCAAACCTTAATAAAACTACAAGTTTAATATGAAAAAAAGGAAGAAAAATCAGGAATTAACCTAACGAAGGAAGTGAAAGACCTCTACAATAAAAGCTACAGAATTCTGAAAAAAGAGACAGAAAAAGGCATCAGAAAATTGAAAAACACCTCCTCTTCCTGAATGGACAGAATGAATATAGTCTCCAGGAGACAGAGTATGGAACAGTGCCAGAGAAGAACAGGTAAAAGACTATATGTCTACCCAAGATCACCTCCATGACCCATGCAGACACAGCCAGAGGGACACCACCTCACTGACCCCCAGACAATCAAAAAGATTCAGTTAAGTTTATCCACCACAAATAGAAAAAAAGTATTTTAATTTTACGTAATTGGTACAGGGTCTCACTTGGCAGCTCAGACTCATAGTAATCCTCCTGTTTCAGCCTCTCCAGCCCTAGGATTACAGGGATGTGTTACCACACCCAGTCTTGGCAGCTGGCTGAGCGCACCCAGGGTGGGGCTGGCATGACATGTGGTGCCAGGGATTGAACCTGGGTCCTTGTACTTGCTAGGCAGGCGTTCAGACCGCTAAGCTATCTCCACAGTCCCCCCAAAGTATTTTAAATATCTAGATTTATATATGTTATGTCTTATTAATTAAAAGTATCATAATCTGTGCCTTCTTAATTTACGGAGAGAAGACGGCCACTCAGAGAGCAGCAGCCATGGTACTTTTGTGTTAGTGCTGTAGAAAAGCTGGTACTCTGAGGTGGGGCAAAGGTGCAGTCTGGCTCAGGACGGTTAACGTAGGGGAATGCAGTAGGACCCAGATCCAGTGTTCAGGGGGACACAGGGACTGGGAGGCAAAGCAGAGGCTCCTTCATAAAGTAGATGTGGGAAGACTATCTTGAGCTTACAAAAACCACTTAGGATAAACCAATAGCTAATAGATCAAATGGGGAGATGGTGAAATTATGCCAACTATTAATATGGTATTCTGGAAGCCCTAATATAAGAGAAAGAAATAAAAAGGATATTTATAGGAAAGTAGCCAAATTATTGCTGCTTTCAGATGACATCATCCTCTATATAGAACCCCCTCCCCGAGATCCACCAAAATACTTCTAGAGTTACTAAACAAATTCAGAAACTAGCAAGGCATTACCTATTCTTGGATAGGTGGAACCAACATGGTCAAAATGGTTGTATTTCCAAAAATTTTACATAGGTTTGGCAGTCCCACTCCAAATAGCAATAACTTAACTTGCAGAACTAGGGCAAACAATCCTGAAATTCCTAGAGAATCAAGAGCCTCAGACTAGCAAACGTGATCCTGAGTAGCGAGTGCAAAGCAAGGTGCGTCACCACCCCGGCCTGAAGCTGCACTGCGAGGTCGCAGTGTAGGTAGGCCACAACATGACCCTGCCACAAAGACATGCAGACAGGAGGGCTGGCAGGGTGAAACAGAGGATGGGAAATACTCGGGCACTTTCATCTGTCTGATCATTTATGCAGAGGACAGAAAAATGGAGGAAAGAAACTACTCAACAAATGGAGCTGGGAAAATCAGCATATGTGGAACATGGAAATTAGATTCTTATCTTCTACCATGTGCTAGACTAAAATCAAAATGGTTAAAAGTCCTAAACATCAATAAAGAGACAGTCTGCTTGAAGATAAAGATAGGTAAAATTCCAGACACCATGGGCATAGGGAGCAACTTTCTGTACACAGCCCCAGTTGTACAAGAATTATTAGCAAGAGTCAATAAATATAATCACATAAAGTTAAACATCTTCTGCACAGCAAAGAAAATAACCAAAAGAGTAAAGCTACAACCTATAGAAGGGGAGTTGTGCTTTGCCAGATATACTTTGTACAGAGGACTATCATCTTGAATACATAAAAAACTCAATTAGGCCCTCCAAAGTAAAAGAGCCAATTATGGACAATAGAGTAGATACTTCTCAGAAGAATTATAAATGGCAAATAAATATATGAGAAATTATTGAGTATCTCTGGCCATTAGAGAAAGGCAAATTAAACAATACTGAGTTTTCAATTTACTCCAGAAAACATAGGTAATCATCAAGACTTCAAATAATAACAAATGCTGGCAGAGCTGTGGGAAAGAGGAGCCTTTCTGCACTGCTGCTGAGCATACGCTGTGCAAAGCTCTGGAAATCAGTACAGAGAAAATGAAAACCAAAACTCTTGCACTAGATATGCTGCATTACGTATCTTCCTGAGTGAGTTAAAGACATCATTCTACAGTGACACATGCAGACTTGTTATTACAGCAGCAGGACTCATAACAGCTACGTCTCGGAAGTGGCTGTCCCCAACAGATGAACAGGCGAAGTCAGTGTGGCATTTATACCCAGTGGAGCACCGCTGTACTGCAAAGGATAGATGAGTCACTTGTAGGAAAATGGGAACACGTTGAAGCCACAGTGCTGAGAGAGAGAAATCAGGCCCATGAGCTTATAATTGTATGGTTTCTCTTATATGAGAAATTCAAAGTGTTAATAAAGGCAAAATAAAATACACATAACAGGAAACATGGAAACGTAACTTTCATGTGGGATGGAGACCCAGAAATGGAAGGAGCAGAATGAAATTGTTCCATACACATGTAACAAGTACACGCAATGCATGTGATCATTGTGTGCCACACACAATTGAAGGTTTAAAACCAGGTATTTACATGCTGCAATTAACCTTAGTTCACCAGTCTTGTGATCTCGAGAAAAGAACTTAATGTCTCTTTGTTTTCATTTAAACTTCAGTGTAAAACTGATAATATCTATCTCATAAATGATTTTTAAAAAACATTAAATGAGCTTAACACATTAAATGCCCTGTGTTCACTATATAGAAAGAACGCAGGAAATGCTGGTTGCTGTAGAGCTTGTGGATTACGTAAAGGGGCTCTCTCAGACTAGCCGTCATGTCGCTCTTCCACAATAATGAATATTTATTGAATGTATGGATATTTAGTCATGTGTCAAGTTTCAATAAAAAAATCAATGTTCTTTTCACTGCCTAGATGGGTTATCCTTAGGTAAATATTACTGTTCACTTAGTAAATTACAGTGGTCCAGCAATAAAGCAAACCAGTTAAAGATCATCTTCTAAGGGAAGAGGAAGAGCTATACAGAGTCATTAGAAACAAAAATCCATCCAGCTTCCGCTGCTCAGCCTGCAACTGAACTACACTCATGTGTGTCACTTGGAATTTCATAAGTTTATGTAATAGAAAGGAGAAAGATAATGTAGGTTAAAATATTTTGAACATTTTGTTATACATTATAAAGAAAATGTAAGAGATGGATAGGATTGATTAGAAAATAAGATCCCAGAAATAAAATGAAAAGAAGAACCAAGACAGATTAAATATTACTGATACACAAGAAAATAACTACAACTGGAAGGCTGGAAGAAGGATCTTTAAAATAGTAGAACAATAATACAATAAAATAGAAATTGCATCAATGTACGTACCATCAGTAAATGAGCTAGCTAGAGCTGTGGCTTAGTTACTTTTCTCTCGTTGCTGGGACAAACACTCAACACTCAAAATGAAGGAAGGAAAGGTTTATTTGCTCACAGTTGCTGGAGGTTTCAGTCCGTAGTCAGCTGGCTCCAAGGCAGAGTGGCACATGGCAGAGGACAACATTTCATGGTGGCAGCTAAGAGCAAGAGTTCAGGGAGAGGTAGCAGCAGCTTGAGGAGCTAACATCTCTTCCTCCCTTACACAGAATTGCAAATCTTCTGTCCCAGGGGAGGTGCAACACCCACACCCACAATAATCAATTACAAATTCCAGAAGCCACAAATGACTGCATGAGGCTTTGGGGAGACACCTATATACAAACCATAACAAGCTGATATATAAATAATTACATGTTGAAAAGAAAGTTGTTCACCAAAAGTTAAAGATAATGTTTTTAAATATAAGTAGAGATACATCCAGAAAAATCTCAGCTACTTTTGTCCTCCTAAGTTTTTTCTCTTAGAGAAATACCAGCCTTGCCTTCGCCCTGCGTGCCTTATACCTCAAACATAACCTTTTAAACCACAGCTATCTAAGCCTCTTCAAATTCCTTTCCTGGAAACAGCAAAAGGCAGGTGGGTTCCCTGGTCTGGCTTTCTTATTTAAAACTTTATTTTCTTGATGTCATTATTTCCTGAAAAGTAACCCATTTTGTATATAGCAGCATTCTTCAGGGTTCCTAAGTTTCTGTACCAGTTTTAGGGAAAGCAAACACAAGTGACCTCTGCAAAGACTGGTGCTGAAGACAAAGTCTTTTAATTTGTTCAGGCTGAATTCAGATTAAAATCACATAAGACAGCCTGCCCCACAATGCTCTAGCATATCAGTTCAGGTTAGGTGAAAATGGTCAAGCGTATTTAGCAAGTCTTGATTTCAAAATAAGCTAAACAATCTTGTTTTCTTTTTCTTTTCTTTTCTTTTCTTCTCCTTTTTTTTTTTTTTTTTTTTCCTTTAGAACTGGGGATCAAACTCAGGACCTTGCACGTACCAGGCAGGCACTTGTGCCCCTGCGCTATCTCCCTAGCTCCAACAATCTTGTTTTCTAGAGAAAAAAATCGAATCAGTCTCATACATCTCTATATATGAACTCTGGTGTTTTCCATACTAATTTAGTGGTGGAATATTTCATTTGCATGCATGTTGCAAAGACTGGAACCAGTAGCTCCTGAAATTCATTTTGGAGGCAGAGTAGCAAGAGCAAGGGTCACAGCAACAGGCAGAGACCCCACCTCTAGTCAGGTCTTCTTGATGCCTGGATTCAACTGTGTTATTAAATTACCGATAGGAAAAATTCATCAAGTAGCCTCTGATTCTGTGGCACAAAGGAGAGAGAAGGATGGCAGAATTAAAGAAGCTTTCTTAGTAACTTATGTACTTTCTGGGTGGAGCTTCACACGCTGTAACTTCAAAACTCAAAATTCTCTGCTCATGGCTCCCTGAGGTCAAATATTGCGGAACATGTTTTGAATCCCTGAAAGGAAAGGAAATAACGCACATGCGCAATGCTTTGATTAATGACTCGGTTCTAGAGTCAGCTAAATTTGGCAATCCAAATCTTTATTCATCTTTTTGAGACCCGCTTTTTCCTCAGTCACATAAAGAGCTCATGTCAACAAACAGTGTCAATAACTTCATTAGGGAAGAAAAACTGTGGCGAGGCCCAATCGTGTTGCACGCCACGATGAGTCGTCTGCACACACACTCAGCCTTCAGAGCCCCGGTGCATGTCACTTGCGTCTTCACATACAGGTTTGCTTTCAAACCCTATGATTGTTGTACTTAAAAGAAGTGAGACTTTTTTTTTAAAATATATTATTCACTACCTTTGAAATGCTAAGCTGAGAGCCTTTGAATGAGTTTTGGAGAAAAAAAAAAAAAAAACTCAAATAATCCATGTCACAACCGTGCAGCACTCGCATGAATTGACTTAGTCACTGCTTTTTTTGTTACTTAAATTTTTAAAAAACTTTAAAATTTAGTGTAATACAAGTAGATCTTAATAAAGTATAAAATCCACTCTTCTCCTGTGAAAAAAATAGTTTCATAACAACACAATTAGAGAATAATAACAGTTAATATACGATGTACCATAATCCTAAAAGAATGACCAAAAAGCTATTCAGAGTACAAATCAAAGACCAAAAAAAAAAAAGATTGTTACAAAGAAGGAACAGATACAATCATGAAATTTTATCTTCAAAGAACTAAGAGGGCCCGGCAGGATGGCTCAGTGGTCTAAAGCACCTGCTTGGGAAAGCATGGACGGCTTCAGGGACCGCGGTTCGATCCCCGGCACCACATGCTGCGCCAGCCCTGCCCTGAGAGGGTGGGGGGGCTGAGCCAGCCATAAAAATGAGTGAATAAACAAATAAAGGTTCTGAAACAAGAAAAAAAAAAAAAGAACTAAGAAACCAGTAGCATGAAGGAAACAAATGAGCACATACAGTACATGAAATCATTTTGAAATAATCAAGTAGATAATCTGTAGAATGATTTGAACTTCTCCTTTATTTCTATTTCTCTGTCTTCTATTTTTTCCTTTGTTTTTACATGTACATATACTAATTTGAGTTTCTCGTGAAAGAGGAACTTGCGTGTCTGACTTTCGCCACTTAACATGCTCCGGCTGCAGCCGTTTGCCTATGAATGCCTCAAGTTTATCATTGCTCTTAAACTGTTGTATATCTTCTTGTAATTTTTAATTTTAGTATTTGTGACTGCATTCCATTTTAACCGTAATGCCTTCTCTATCAGTACATTTTCTGGATGACATACAGGACACAATATATTTTTTCCATAACAAAGCAGTCATCTGAATTGAATTGTCAAAACCTAATCCTCACACCTCTGTCATTTGGTTTTGTAAAATGAACAAAGACCTGTACTTTGATACAACCAGAGCAGGATTAGGACATCCTCTGAATCTTCTGACTATTTTAAAGATTAAAAAAAAAAATGCCCTACTAACTTTAACCGAAAGACCAGCTGTAGAATAATCTTTTAATTTTTTTTTAGTAAGTGCTGAAGGGCTGAATTATACCAATGGGGACACACATTGTGTTTAAGTGAGGGTGAGCTTCCCCAACACCTCTGACCCTATTCATGTGCACTCTGCAGTGATCTCTTGCTTCCAGATTAGTATATGAATCAATAATGAGTACAAACAACCTTGAAGGCTATTTGATGCTATATTCACTCATTTTGGAGATAATCTTTCCTAATATTTAAATTTTACATTCTTCAGGAATAAATGTCAAAGATCAAGCTTAGGTTTTCAACATCTAGGACCTCTGTGCTATTGTATCCTTGGCCCCATTAGTTCTCAAGCAAATCCCTTCACAACCTGCTTAGTGTTTAATAAATAGACGTCCTCCTAGATGAGAGGCTATAACTTGGCGTTGGTTTGTTTAAAAGTAAAGTTAGATTAAACATAAAATTAAAATAGATGTGTATATACATTACATGCAAATTTACCTGAATTAAATGTTTTGATTTGAAATATAAATTATCTTATAATTTGTAATTTTTAAAGTATAACTGTTCACAATATTAAAAAGTTTAGTACTATTTCCTTCCTTCTTGGGATGGTCTTCATCTCTGATGTCTTTGCATGAATCATAGAGATAGTGCATGTTCTAATATTTCAGCTTTGGGCTGGGCATCACAGTGAATATGTCTAACTCCACCCCTCAGGAAACTGAGGCAGACCACAAATTTGAAGCTGGCCCCGGGGTATAGAGCAAGTTCGAGGCCAGCAGAGAACATTCCAATTCATAGACCTACTAAAGTGGAACAGAAACTTAAGACACTTGCACAGCAATCTGAGTGTAACATCTTGGTTTTCTCGTAGTGGACATTTGCATCCAGTCTCCCTACCTCTATTTTAAATTTTGAGACAGACTAAAGCACTCATTTAGGTAAGCTTAGGCAAGCACACAGGGACCGCAGTTCAATCTCCAGCACAATGTGCTTTGCCATCCCTGCCCCCAGGATGGGTCGAGCTGGCCACACAAAAAACAAACAACAACAAAGAACCACTGAGACAGGATCTTGCTAAGCTGCTGAACTGCTTGGGTTGTAATTCTCCTGCCTTCCCTTCCACACTGCTAGTATTACAGAGGTATGCTACCAACTGTGCATGGAAACATCTTTTTTTTTTTTT
>PVJA010003837.1:47853-91421 GCA_004027025.1 Myocastor coypus | reverse complement strand
TTTTTTTTTTTTTTTTTTTTTTTTTTTTTTTTTTTTTTTTTTTTTTTTTTTTTTTTTTTTTTTTTTTTTTTTTTTTTTTTTTTTTTTTTTTTTTTTTTTTTTTTTTTTTTTTTTTTTTTTTTTTTTTTTTTTTTTTTTTTTTTTTTTTTTTTTTTTTTGGCTTTTTTTGAGACAGGGTCTCACTATGCAGTTCAGGCTGTCCTTGAACTCACTTTTGTAGCCCAGGCTGGTCTCGAACTCACATTGATCCTCCTGCCTCAGCCTCCCAAGTGCTGGGATTACAGGCGTGCACCACCACGCCCAGCTTTTTTTAGTTTCTTTTGCTCTTCAGTATTGTATTCTTTTTTTTTTTTTACTTTCTGTAAATAGTAATCACATCTATAATAGATTGTAAGGCTTGCTCTGCTAGTTTCATCATCTCTCTGATTCTTGAACTCATTTATTGAGTAATGTTTCCCTAATAATATTAGGCCACACTTTCTAACTTCTTTTGCTTTTGTTTTTGAAAGAGAGTCAAAGCTGGCTTTGAACATGTTATGTAGCACAGATGGCCTTGAACTTGTGATTCTCCTATGCTGGCTTCCTGAGCAGTGGGATTACAAACTTGCACTTCCACTTCCACCTTCTCAGTATTTTTGACTGGATGCCAGGCATGATTAATATAATATTGCCAAATCATTACATTGTTTCATTCTTTTTTTGAAATAACAATACCTTATTATTTTTTTCAAAAACATGGTAATAGTACATTCCCAATAATTGATGCAATGCATATTATGTAGACATGATAATTTTTCTAATCAATGTTGGTACACAAAGTTTCTTCGCACTGAACTTAGAGAAAGTAGTTGTATACATAATACAGTATTCCACAATCACAGTGGGTTACTAGCAGAACTGGTAATGTCAGAAGCTGTTGATTTAAGCCTTTGGTAACTCAGCATACTAATCTAGTTTTATGTTTTATGCCTCGTGGTTAAACTTTTCTGCTGGATAGTTAAGGGCCAGTTAAAGCAAGCTCTGTATAACAAAACATGTAACTTTTGCATCTCCCAAGATCAGTCAAATCCCCTGAGAATTTACTTTGAAGCCATGTACAGTGCTTTGTAGAAATGTTTTCATTGTCAGCCATCTGGCTGAGTCATGGCCATTGCTTGACCAGTTTGCTCTCTGTGAAAGCCTGAGAGAATGTTTTCTCTCTCAGTGACTCTCCTTAGGCACACTATACTTCATCTATTCCTTTCCTCTGTGGTCCCATATTCTCCTTGAACAGAAAATTTGGGACACCACTGAGTTATAGGATGTCATAGCACAGATTCTCTTTTGTCCTGAGTCCTCACTGACCTTGAAGGGCTAAGGCCAAAATATTAGCAATCCTTGTAGCCCTTCGTTTTCTCCAATTTTTGGTCTGTAAACTTACATTCTTAACCCTCCAGAAGAGAAGCTTCGTGATATTATTAACAGTGACCCCGCGGGGCCCAGTAGGATGGCTCAGTGGTCTAAAGCGCCTGCTTAGGAAAGCTTAGGCAGCTTCAGGGACTGCGGTTCGATCCCCGGCACCACATGCTGTGCCAGCCCTGCCCTCAGGGCAGGCTGAGCCGGCCATAAAAATAAATAAACAAACAAAAGTTCTGAAACAAGAAAAAAAAATAAATGAATAAAAAATTCTTAAAAAAAAAAAAAAAAAAAAACATGAACCCACAATACAATTCCTCATGTTGCAGTGCTCCAAACCAAAAAATAATTTTGGTGGCTACTTAAAAACTCTAATTTTGCTACAGTTATGATTCAGAATGGCTTTAGGGGAACCCTGTGGTTTGGTCATTCGACCCCCGCCAGGGTCAGGACCCACAGGTTGAGAACCACTGCTCTATAACATAGATAACTTAAGCTTAACATCACTATCTTTCTGAATATCAAACATCTTACACTTAACTTGGAATGGGTACTTTCCATCAATTTATTGATATTCTAATAAATCACCATACAATGTGATAAAAGCAGTTACACATTGTTATACAGACATTTAGAAATATACATACGTATGAAATTGTAGCCAGTGGAACCTACAGCATTTCTCCTAGGCTCTTACTCTCATTTAATATCCTTCTGTGTTTTCTTGTAAGCCAATCATTTACTTTAGAGAGAGAACATAACAGTAACTAAAATTACATTAGAAGCAACACGAATCTAAAGGAAAAGAATGACAGGCATTCTAAGAGTAACTTAATTGGCACCCACTGCTATCCTCGTTCTGAAAAATATACTGGTGATTCTTTGGACCATTATCTAATACATCTTGTATACAAGTGCATGAATTTGCTCTTGCCATGTTTCCTATATTTTCTGTATGCAGTCACTTTATTGTTTAATGCTAAAGTTCTTGATTTCCATTCAGCTATGTTATGCCATTCCATTTTTATTTTTTCTTTTGCATTCTTGCAGTAGGGAGACTATGCAATAATTACACAATAAGGTCTAGTTCATTTCACTTATGAGTTTATGTTCAAAATACATCCACTTATAATATGAAGTCTTCCAATTTATCATTCTTTATAGCAGAGTAATATTCCATAGTATAAAAATACCAGATCTTGTTCAACTATTTTTCAGATGAAGGAAAATTTGGCTGGTTCCAATATTTGGCTATCACAAATTGTGCTGCTATGAATATAGGTGCACAGATGTCGCTATGATATGAAGTTTTCAGTTCTTCTGGGAAAATTCCCTGTAGGGGGATAGCTGAATTGAGTGGGATTTCCAGTTCTCGCTTTTTAAGGAGTCTCCAAACTGCTTTCCTTAATGGTTGCACCAGTCTGCATTCCCACCAGCAGTGCAGAAGGCTTCCTTTTTCCAAACAGCTTCTCCCACATTTGTTATTGGTTGATTTCTTTAAGAAAGCCATTCTTTCTGGGGTGAGATGGTATCTAAGTGTTGTTTTAATATGCATTAAGTGAGTGATACATTTTTTCATGTATCTGTAGGCTTCTTGAATTTCTTTCTATCAGAAATGTGTGTTCATCTCAGATGCCCATTTTTGGATTGAGGCTTTGAATTTTGGGACCCTAATGGTTTTTAGTTCTTTATAAATTCTGGATAGAAGACCTTTGTCTGAATACTTATTAAAATCTTTTCAAAATTTCTGGATTGTCTTTTCACTCCGTTGGTAATTTCTTTTGACATGTGAAAACTTCTCAGATGGAGGAGGTCCCAGTTGTTGATTCTTTCAAGTGTTAAATGTGCATTTTGTTTTTTGTCCACGAACTCTTGGCCTACCTCGATACCTTCAAGATTTTCTCCCACTTTCTCTTCCAGGAGATTTAGTGTTTCTCTTTTAATATTTATATCTTTAATCCACTTTGACTTTAGTTTAATATATGGTGATAGACCCGGGTCAAGTTTAAGTTTTTGGCATATAGGGAGTCTTTTTTTCCAGCACCATTTGTTAAAGAAGCTATCTTTCTTCCAATAAACATGTTTGGCCCCTTTGTTGAAAATAAGGTGGCTGAGTGTGTTTGTCTTTGCTTCTGAATCTTCTGTCATATTCCACTGATCCTCAGGTCTATTTTTTGCCTACACCATGCTGATTTTAAAACAGTAGGTCTGTAGTATAACTTTAGGAATTGCGATGCCTCCTGCCTTATCTTTTTTGCCCAGGATTGTCTTTGCAATTCTAGGACTTTGTGGTTCCAAATAAATTTTAGAAATGATTTCTCCAGTTCCATGAGGTATGTTGATGGCATTTTGATAGAGATTGCATTAAATCTGTATAACAATTTAGGGAGTGTAGCCTTCACAATTTTGGTTCTTCCTATCCAGGAGCAGGGAATATCTTTCCATTTTCTGATATCCTCTAGGATCTCTTTTTTTCAGAATGCTTTACTTTTCACTGAATAGATCTTTCACTTCTTTAGTTAGATTAATTCCTAAGTATTTCATTTTCTGTGGTGCTGTTGTAAGAGGGATTGTTTCTCTAATTTCTCTGTCAGTGGGTTTGCTATCTGTGTACAGGAATGCTATTGACCTTTGTGTGTTGACTTTGTATTGTGCTGTGCTTCTGAATTTCCATGTTAATTCTACTAGCTTCTTGGTGGAGCTCTTTGGATCTTTCAAGTAGATTATCATGTCATTTGCGAATAATGATAGTTTAACTTCTTATTTGCCTATCCTTATTTCGTCTATTTTTCTCTCTTGTGTAGTGGCTGTAGCTAATGATTCCAGAACTATATTGAATAGGAGTGGGGAGAGAGGACATCCTTGTCATGTACCAGATTTGAGAGTAAAAGACTTCATCTTTTCCCCATTTAGAATTATGTTCACCACTTTATTGTCATAGAAGGCTCTTATCAGATTGAAGTTCTGCAGGACATTGAACATGAACGAGTGTTGGACTTTGCCAAAAGACTTTTCTGCATCAATAAAGATGTTTATGTGATTTTTGGCTTTGGCTCTATTGACATAGTGTGTCACACTTATAGATTTGCATATATTAAACCATCCTTGTACTCCTGGGATGAATCCTTCCTGGTCATGGTGTATTATCTTCTTCATAATTTGCCGTATTCTATTTGTGAGGATTTTATTGAAGATTTTTGCATCTATGTTCATTAGAGAAATTGGCCTGTGGTGCTCTTTTTGAGTTGCATCTCTCTTTGGTTTTGATATCTGTGTAATACTTGGCTCTAGGAATGATTTTGGGAGGATTGTTGCCTATTCAATGTCATTGAAGAGCTTGAGGAATATTGGGATTATGTCTTCTGTAAATCTCTTGTGGAATTCAGTAGTGAATCCATCAGCAGCTGGATTTTTCTTTGTTGTTTTTTTCTTTGTTAGACTTTGTGTTACATTTTGTATTTCATTCGCTATTATTGGGTTATTGTGAGTTCTCCTATCTTCTTGATTCAGTTTTTGTTATTTGTACCTTTCTACGAATCTGTCCATTTTATCTGTGTCTTCAATTCTGTAAGAGTAAAAGACTCTCAAAGTGGCTAATAAAGATTCTCTGAGTCTGTGCTGCATCTGTAATAATTTCACCCTCTTCATTCATTATTGCTTGACTTTGAGTCCTTTCTTTCCTCTTTTTGATGAGGTTAGCTATAAGCTTATCAATTTTATTAATCTTTCAAATGACAAGCTTTTTGATTCATTAATTCTTTGTATTTTTGTCTCAAGTGGACAAAATTCAATTTTGTACTAATCTTTATAATTTCCTCCAATCTTTGGGCTTTTGGTTACATTTGCTCTTCCTCTTATAGGTGCTGTGTATTTGTATTTATTTGTTCCCGTTCTATTTTCTTAATGTGTGGGTTCAGAGCTATAAGTTTGCCTCTAAGAACTGCGTCCATTGCATCCCATAAATTCTTGTAAGTTGTGTTTGTAAATTGATTAAATTGTAGATATTGTTTAATTTCTTGTTTAATTTCATCTCTAACCCACTGGTTTCTGAGAAGGATGTTGTTTAATTTCCATGTATTTCTGGGGTTCTTATGATTTTTTTCTCATTTATTTCCAATTTCATTGCACTGTGGTCAATAATATGCATGGAATAATTTCTGTTTTCTTGCATAAACTTAAGCATGACCTATGTGCTAGTATGTGGTCTATTTTGGAAAAAGTACCATGTGCAGCTGAAAAAAATGAGTATTCAGAAATTGTTGGGTGGAACACTCTGTGTATATCCACTAATATATATCCAGTTGTTCCAAGTTCTGGTACAGTTCTGCTATTTCTTTACTAATTTTTTGTCTCCTTGACCTATCTTTTTGGGATAAATGTGTATGATGGTCTCCTGTTAAGATCATACTATTATCTATTAGATTTTTCCTGTCCATTAAGATTTTTCTTATATAACTTGGTGCTGCCATGTTGAGTACATACATATTTATGAATGTTACCTCTTCATCTTGAATTTTTCCCCTAACCAGTACATAGTGTCCTTTATTTTGTTTGATAAATCTTGGTTTGAAGTTTAGACTGACTGCAAACTGGATTGCTAACCCTGCTTTCTTTTGAGGTGCTGGGGCATATAGTATTGTTTTCCATCCTTTTATTTTTAGCCTATGAGTTTATTTATGAGTTAAGTGTATTTCTTGTATACAGCATATGGTTGGATTTTGCTTCCTTATCCACTCTGCCAGTCTATTTCTTTTAATTGGAGAACGGAGTCCATTAACATTGATGCATATAATTGAGATGTATTGACTTATAACTGACATGTCTTTTCCTTACTACTGTTTACTCTTTTTGCTCCTGTCCAATTGGTTGCTCTGTTTTGTGGGTACTTTCTGGTCTCATTTGTAGCATTTATATCATTTTAGTCCCTCTCTAAAATATTTTTTAGTAGTCTGTGTAGGGTTGCCATTGACATCATGAAATTCTTTAGTTATTCCTTGTTGTGTAAGTATTTTACTTCTTCATACTTGAAATAGAGTTTTGCAGAATATAGTAGCCTGGGCTGGAATTTGTTTTCATGGAGGACTTGAAGCATTCTGCTCCATGCTCTTCTTGACTTCATGGTTTGTGAAGAGAAATCTGCTATTATTCTGATGGATTTTCCTTTAAATGTGATCTGTTTCTTTTCTCTAGCGGCTTTTAGTCTATTATTCTTCCGCTGGATTTCTGGGATCTTGACTATTATATGTCTGGGTTTGTGTTTAGTCAGGTTGATGTTATGTGGAGTTCTGTACATACTGGTTAGCTGTATGTACGACTGTTGTATCATATTTTTTTTTCTGCTATTACTTCTGCCCATATTCTTTTTATATCATTTTTATTGACTCCTTTCTTGTTGATTCCTATTAATCTCATACTGTTCATTTTTGCATCATCTTGCAGATGTTGAATTTTTTTTTCCTGTGTCCTGGTTGTTTTTAAGAGATCCTTTCTTCCGTTTTCACTAGCTACAACTGTGTGTTCAAGATCTGAAACTCTATATTCACTTTTGTTCATACAGTTTTGCCAGCTTGTGATTGAGATTTTATTTTCTTATATACCTCTTTGAATCTGTTTCATGAGATCTATTTCTTTCCCATATTGCTCATTCTAGGATTCCATACTTTTTTATCCTCCTTTAGTTTTTTTATCAATATCTTCTTTAGAGGCATTTATTGTCTTTCATTATAGTTATCCTTTCTTTTTCTACTTCAGAGAGTATTTCTTCTCTCATTTCCTCTCTACCTTTCAAAAGTTGTTCCTTTACTTCAGACGCTGTTAATTTAGAATTTTTTTTTTATTTTAGAGGTTATTTCTGACCTGATTCCCTCTACACTTTTCTGCAACTGTTTCTTTACTTCAGACTCAAGTAATTCAAAAATTTCTTTTTGTACTTCAGAGGTTATTTCCAATCTGAGTTCCTCTATGTGTTTCTGCATTTGGTTCTTTAATTCAGATTTTACTAATTCAGAGATAACAGCTGCATGATTTCCACTTTCTTCTATAATAGTGTCTCCTGTATTTGTTGCAGTTGGACTTGGACCTAAGATCGCATTTCGCTCCTTGTATGTATCCTTGTGCAGAGTTTTGTTGAAGTTATACCGTTAGCGCCTACTGAAATTTGGCTCTAGATCTACCAAGTTTGATCTTGTCCAGATGTGCCTGGCTGGGTCTGCCTGCTGTGCTTATCTTCTTCCAGCTGTGACTTTTAGAGGAAAGCTCTCTGTGCTCCTCTGGCAAGATGCTCAGCTCCTGGCTTATGTGGTAGGATCTGACTCCCAGCCTCTCCACAGGGAATTTTGCTACAAGGCTCTACAGCAGACGCTAGAACTGGGTTCTGAGCGAGGAAGAAGCTCTGGTGGTGGGAGAGTTTAGGCTTAGTGTTCCTTCCTATGTGCCTGCCAGTCACAAGCTGTGAGTTGGAGTGGAGTTCCAGTAGTGGTGCTCTGTCACAGGCCGAGAAATTCTACTTGTGTGTCCATGGATTGGTCTGTGGGGTGTTCAGTGCTGCAGTGTGCATGAGGGCTGAGTTCTGGTGGAAGTGTGAGGGTCTGCAGGCAGCAAGGTCCCACCTGTGCACCTGCTGGTCAGTCACCTGCTGCAGGTCGGGGATGCTGTGTCTGTTTCATTCTTCAGTATTGAATACTCTATGTTATTTTTTTAAAGAGTCATTTTTAAATAAACTTGATTTATTGAACACTTCTAAAAACTTTTTAGAGTGGACCTAAAATACCTTTAACTGTGACATTAGTTAAGTCTTATTTCTTGTAGGTAAACTTCTAGTTTCTTTATTTAGTGTGTGTTCAGAAAATTGGACCACACTGAGTACATGTCTTCCAGCCATACTTGAGTTCTAGGTGTTGTAACATTCAGAAGCCTAGATTGTTGTTTTGTTTCCTGACTGATGGAAGTAATACTCTGCCTACTAGAAGCTCAATTATCCCCATAGATCCAAAAGCACAACTCTTCATGGCTTTAGATCTCTATTTGGTGTAGCTCGCTCTTCTACAGTACTTCATGAAAATGGTGCCATCTGCTATGGCCCACCTCAGCTCCACCCCCCTGTGTCCTCACCTTACAGAAGTGCTCATCCTCTGTGTTCTGTTTAAGTTCAGTTACCCAGACAGAGGTCTTACAAATAGTGTCAGGCTGAAAGCATGCAGTTTTAGAGGTCCTGTCATTTGCTCTCCACCTTTACTTGACAGCTATCCAACATTTGAGAAGAGTCCTTTCATATATTTCCATTTGTTTAGGGTAAGAGAGCAAGGACATTTCCAGTAAATTCAGCCATGGTCAGAAGCAAGACACTTCAATACAAATGTTTCAACATTATCATTTAAAAACAAAAATAAAACATCACATACCCAAACTAGTGAGCCTTCATGTTTAGTTCCTATTAAGTTGATGAGGATTTACATGTGTGTGTGTGTGTTGTTTTCTGCAGGATGTTGAATACCAAAATATGAATTGAATCCAAATAGAGATCTTCAGGAAAAATGTATTGAGATACTGGAGTGAGGGCTTTATATTGATCACTATACAAATTTAAGCCAAGAAGATTTCTCAGAATATTTAATAAGCTCTAGGGAAATATAAAGAAATGTAAATAAAAATTTACATTCTAGGCAAAAATCATTATTTTTTTTATCAAAACAGCTTCAACATTAGCTAAAGTTTATCCATTTACACATTTGGAGATTTTTGAGAGTTGTTTTATACTGTACTTCATCTTCATATTAAATACTAATACTGGAACATTTTTATAAGTATGAAAAATATATATCTGCTTAATATTTATTTAATATCTTGACTTTAGTGTAATTATTCAATATGTAATTTTAGACTTTACAAATAATTTGGTAGAAGTTAAGATTGACAGGGTAAGCTTGAATAATTTCTTTAACATATTGATTATATTAATGGAAATACAAACACTAAGCAATCTTTCAGTGGACTTCAAATAAGATAACTAAAAAGAAATACAAGTAACTAATCAGCAAATGAAAAAGGTTCAACTTCAACAGAGCAAAACAACTAGATTTTTCAAACTTGAACTCATAGTATTTATACACAACCATGTTCTTTTGACAGTCTTTATTTGTCATTACTTCATTATTTGCAATAATACTACATCTCTTTCCACATGCTGGCCACTTGACATCCTGGATGACAGTTTCTTTCCCTCAAAAAAATCAAATCATCACTGTATTCCGTCAATTTTACCCTAAATGCACTGCTGTTACTCTGAATTCAGCCTACATTCATGCCTCCATTACCTTCAATTTGTGTTACGACTCACCTTCCCTGCCCACATTTATTCTATACAGTCCATTTTCCATGTAGCATTTTTCTCATTTCCAAAATTTGGTTTTGCATTTTTTTACTAGAAAATCCTGAAAGTGCCTAATAAGTCTGGTTGCCCTTTACTCTACAACTCTTTTTCTTTGTGATGTTTCTGCATGGCCAGCTTCATGTACACTTCTCTTCCAGCCCAGACTAACCTGCACTGATCCTAAGGATATCTCCTGTTGCCATTCCAGCATTCAGCCTTAAATATTTTTCCCTGCCTTGCAGATTCCTGTAAATGACCTCTCTCAGTAAATAATATCCCTCAGTCAAGACTTGACTACCCCCCACACTGATGTCAGCATGTCACAAGCTAATTACATATATCCATTCATCTGTTGATGGGTAGGTGAATGGATAAAGAAAATATGAAATTTATGCATAGTGGAGTACTGCTCTGCCATAAAGATAAACTGAGTCATTTATAGAAAAGTAGTTGCATTTGAGACCATACACTAAGGAAAATAAAGTAGACACACAAGCTTAAACATCATATTCTCACTTCTCTGAGAAATCCAAAATATAAAGAACAAAATAAGAAATAGATAATAGGAAATAAGAAGATAGATCTTTTTCAAATAGTAAGTGGATCAAAAGATGAAGGAGAGAGAGGGGATGAAAAAGAAAATGTGTTCTGTACATGTACCAACATTGCACAAGGAATGTAAACATTAAAAGCTACAAATATACCTTAATGAAAATGATCTTTTAAAATTAGTCACTTGTATGACTTGTTGAATATCTGCTTCTTTAATTAGGTGATGAAGGACACGGAGATAGCTCTGAGGCACAAGTGCAAAGTCATGAGTTCAAACCCGGTTCCGTAAAAAAAAAAATAAGTAAATAAAAATAAAATAGATGATGAATTCTGTGAGTCCCGAGCTATATCTATGCTGTTCATTTCTGAAGATTCTAAAACACTGTATTCCCTAAGTTACACCTTGTACTCAATAAGGAATAAGTCAGGGATGATTAAATACTACATTACAAAAAGTCCCAAGGATCTTTTCAGGTATGGGCACTGTGGGCACTCTCAGTCACTGGTATGGATAGGAATGGATGCAGTCTTTATGAAAATCAATTTTAGGCTATTTTTCAAACTCTTTAAATGTTTAATTTTGTTGCCTTTTTAAATGCAAATCTGGAAATTTACTCAAGGGACATACTGAGATATACATATAACACTATACTTATTAAAGCATTATATACAATATAAAAAATCTTTGAGATACTAAATTAGCCTATAAGCAGAAATTAACTTAAATAACAATTAATGAAAAAATGATTAATGATAGTTAGCCTAGGTTACAAATGGGGTTTATATAAATGATGTACAAAGAATGTTCCATAAGTATTCATGTGTATGTCCTTTAGAATTAGAATAAATTTACACTGGAGTGTCCAAAACTGAAATAAAGATTAAAATCATTTGGAAGAAAATTAGAAAGAAATTTTACAATGGTAATCACGGCACCTCACTTTAATGTTATGAAGGAGAAAATCTTAGGGAAACAATGTTATTATCTGAAAGTTCATACAAACAATGGATGTTTATCAGAAAGAAGTGGCTCTTACTTTTGATACTTTTTAGCCGGGCGTGGTGGCTCACACCTGTAATCCCAGCACTCGGGAGGCTGAGGCAGGAGGATTGGTGCGAGTTCGAGACCAGCCTGAGCTACAAAAGTGAGCTCAAGGCCAGCCTCAACTGCATAGTGAGACCCTGTCTCAAAAAGACAAAAAATAAATAAATAAATAAATAAAGCCGCCCAAACTTTTGATACTTTTTATACCAAAATATATAGTCTAAATAGTGAAATTCTCTATTTTAAAAACCATCATTTTTTGTGTGCTAGCATATATGACTTACATTTTTATTTATTAGCTACCGGGCTGTTTAAATGAGCTTTGCTTAACCATGCCCTTTTTTAGATGGCTGTAGGAAGACATAAAGAATGTGTAAGAGGCAGCGCCAGCCTGTTCAGCATTCACAGAATGACTGGCTAGAGTAGATCTATACAAGTAGCTTAACATAATAATAAAGAACAATTGAATAAGGGCCAAAATAATGTACATAGAGTATGGGAAGATAGATAATTTGGCTCTGTAGTTCCGGACAGCTTCAGAAAAGGAGAGCCTGTGGCATACGCCATGGTTGTGGATACTTCTGAAGAAGACATGCCTTTCATATTGCATCAGGGTGTTGAATCATTGCTTTAGGAATAAATGGAATGCTTTTAATGAGATGATGAAAAGTAGATACTGACTGATACTGCTGAGTTGTTAATAGTATATGTTCTGAACCTTTTCATAGCTCTCCGAGATGCTGGCAAACACTCTATTAACAGTGACTGGAAGATTGAACACTCTGGTGCGTTCACTTTAGCCGGAACTACTGTCCATTACGTAAGACGAGGCCTGTGGGAGAAGATCTCTGCCAAGGGTCCTACGACAACACCTTTACACCTCCTGGTATGAGGGAACGAATTGATAACACTGCATAATCATTCTTCATGACAAAGACATTCCTACTCTGCCCTCTCTGATCTTTTGCCCAAATTCAAATTATCATATAGGCATTCCAAATTATTTAAGAAATAAACTTTTAGAGGTATCTAAAAGGTGTTTTAAACCATCTCTAAAAATGATAACTATTACAAGTAAAGCAGGATGTTATAGGGAATTTCAAGACTTAAATATATTACAAAGGAATAAAAAGAAATCTATTTTTTACTAAAAGCATTCATTGGTTAACTGAAGTGGCTATCTATAGAAAGTGCTATAATAGCAAATAATATTTATTAAATGATTATTGTCTACATTTGTTGAAAATGGCTTTGATGAATTATTGTTTTGCCTGAGGTCTTTGGTAAATATATCTAACAGACCCTTAATGACAATGTTACATTTTCTCATTGACTTAAGGGATTTCCACAAGGAATTACTAAGATTTGAAGTTTGAGATGATAACATTTTTAGCACAGCAAAAGGATCCAAGTGAGTCAGTAGAGTCTGGAGAGAATTAAAAGAATCAAGCCTGGTCTAGGCTAGGACAAGTTCATGAGCTCCTTTAGATGTCAATTATGGTAGTCAGAGACTTCAGCACACATCTACCATGAGTCTTGTATTCTAGTACAGAAGCAAATCTAAGCTTTAGCTACTCCAGAGCATCCTAAATTCTATACACTAGACTACTCTAAGTTGTCTTTATTTGGAGTGTGGTCATCCACAGACTTTAACATATCCATACATTTTAAGTTGAATTTTCTTTCAGCTGGAAATATGTGTGTTGCTAAAGTAGGGTTAGGGGTTCAAATCAAATGTTGGCCCATTTGTTTGCTCTACTTTTGAAAATACAAATTACCTGTTTTTATTAAATTTCACTTGCTGGTTCGTTAATTGTAGCCAGGACCTGAGACTTGTATTTCTAATTGGCTTGTGTTGATGCCACTACTGCTGGTAGTGAAAGACAGTGTGAACTTACAAGGTTTTATGAAACTACAGGAATAAAGTTAACAATGAGAGTAGGTTTGAGAATTATTGGTCAAAAGTAATTTACATTTATTATATTTGGTACCCACAAGGACCTTGTCATGGCAATATATTACCGCTCCATTTTACAGACAAAACAGAATAATCCATTAGAAAAGTTAAACAGTATACACAGTATTGTTCAATAACTTATTTAGGGTTCCATAAAAATTCATAGTTGGGTGTTTCCCTTCTCTAATAAAGTGTGGGATTTTATGCTGAAATTATTTTATGCATTTCTGCACAGTTCCTTTATTTTTGTTTGTTTGTTTATGGGTTTGGTACAGGATCTCAATCTCACTATGCAGCTTGGACTCATAGTGATCTTCATGTGTTCAGCCTCCCCATTGCTGGGAATACAGGTGTGAGCCACCATGCTTGGACTCAGTAGCTGACTCAGTGCACCTGGAGTTGGGCTGGCCCAGAATTTTGTACTAGGGGATCAAACCTGGTCCCTGCACTTGCCTAAGCAGGCACTTTGCTGAGCTATCTCACCGGCACTCGCACAATTCCTATAGATTCAAATATATAATTTCCATTTTGAAACTCCACTCTGTGTCCTGTTATATAGAGAAAGAGGAAAAGTTATCAACATCATGTGAATAATATCTAATTTCTTCTGTAAACTAATGTTATAATCCCATTCAATAACATTATCGATACCAAATACTTTAAATAATTAGAAATTGAGTTTTAGAAAAATGCCATTATGTTTGACCTATATGCATGTAACCTACAGTTTTCTTTTTTTTTTTTTTTCTTTCACTCTTTCTTTTCTATGGAACAAGGCCAGGGACCAAGGCTCTTTCCCTGAGCCTCTACGTACTTGCAAATCTTAAAGCAGTGCCTATGAAATCTCAAGTGTTAGGATGAAGCAGAGTTGTAGCAACAGAACCCTGATCTGACTGTGATTACCAAGGTTTTCCTGGAACCAGGAGGCATAATTAGAGTCAGTAAACTATGTCTAAAAGAAGGCATCTGTGTGACCTGGATTTGCTCAGTAATCCAAGGGAAACTGCACCTCGAGGATACTGTTCTGTGATGCCTATAACAGACTGCAAGCTGGTCCCAATTTCCAAAAAGCAGACCGCTGTGCTTCAGCATGTGTCCTCCACTGGTCACACTTTCCTTTCTGCAGAGAATTCTGCCAAACTCAGATGGTTTCAGAAATAGCTAATGGTTTTGTGGCCATGACTTTGTTTTAAATGGCATTAGATATGCAAGGACAGTCTGACGCTCTATCAATGAAAAGGTGATGTCTTAGGAAAAGCAGACCTGTTTGCAAGTAACTGAGTAGGTTAGTCAAGAGCTGTTATTATAATTTTCATTTCATCAGTTTATAAATTAGACAGTAGTCTAATGATAGCCATAAACAAGGTAAGTGACTTTTTAAAAAATCATTATTTCCTTTCTTATTCCTTTAAACCTAAAAGGTAACTATCAACATCAAATGAGATATTTAACTCAAAATAAGCACTGTGATGTATTCTGAAGCCCATGTAATGGATTTTTTATTGATACTTATTTTATAAAGGCAACTTGCTAGTTTCCCATTCTGCAAATCAAAATGTCTCTTGATATATTGTATAAGAGAGAATAATAATACTGAATAAATACTGAAAACATATTTCAACCCTTAACCATAGGCTCATTTAAATTTCCATCAAATGTTAATTCAGAATTCCCTGCTATAGCTACCTAAACACAAATTAAATATTGAAAAAAGTTCCCTAAAATTTAGCACTAGTTAATAATACAGTCACGTATATTTTCAGCATCACAGTTTATTTTTTGTCAGTTTTATTATTTTTAATACATGCTTGCAGAACATAATGATTACATTCATGATACGGGATGTAGACAGCATATCTTAATTATTATTTTTTGTTCTGGTCCTTTTATCGTCTACATTTACAAAAGCACTTTTCTATGTCAATTCTTTCTTTTTCTTTAAATCTACTTTCCTACCTTCGTTTTTTCTATTTTCTGTTTACTTATTTAATTGATTTTATTTTCAGTAGTGGAAGTTGAGCCACTAGTCTTTGCATTTGGCTACATGTCCAGGACTTTTTTCTTTTTTCTTTTTTTTTTAAATATATTTCAGTACAGGGTCTCACTACGCAGCTTGGACTCATAGTGCTCGTCCTGTTTTCAACCTGTCCAGCGCTGGAATTACAGGAAGCACTGCCATGCCCAGTCTCCCACCAGCTGAGCTCAGGGGCAGAGCCAGTGCAGTATGTGGTAGGGGACCAAACTCCAGTCCCTGTCTGCCTAAATAGGTGCTTAGTCCGCTGAGCTATATTGCTGGCCCTCAGGACTTTTTAAAGAGAAAAAAGAATGAAACAAGATTTCAAAACAAGATAATAGGAGATAATAATGAATAATACGTTGTGTATTGTTATCTTTTTGTTATTATTATTATGGCTGGATCAGTTTGCCCTGGGGGCGAGGCTGGAGCAGCATGTGGTGCTGGAGATTGAAGTGCAGTCCCTGCTGCCACCCAAGTGTTACTAAGCAGGCGCTTTAGACCTCTAAGCCATCCCACCAGCCCTGTTATCTTTAAATTGGAGTATAAGATCAGGCATTTAATTGACCATATAAAATTAGGACAAACCTGTTTTAATGAACTAAGAAATTAGTATAACTATTTTAATTATCATATATGTACTTATATTTTCCCTTCTTGTTTCCATACCCCCATCCCACTTTCTCTTTGCTTTTGAAGTTTATTTCCATTTTATGACATTCACTGTATATCTTAGATCTTATTTAATTTTTTAATTTCTCACATCAGGGAGGCAATATGTTGTTTACACATGCGTGTCTGGTTTATGTTGCTTATGAGTATGGTCTCTAGTTGCATCCATTTATCTATAAAAGTCTCCAGCTTACCCTGCTTTGTGGCTGAGTACTGCTCCATTGTGCAAAAAGACCATGCCTTTTTTTATTCTTTCCTCAGTTCATGGGCACTGAGATTATTTCCAATATTTAGCTGCTGCAAATTGTGCTGCTATAAACATGAGTACATACATATCTTTATGGTGTGTTGTTTTAATTCCTCTGGGTAGGTACCCAGAAGGAGAATAGCTCTACACTGATTCCTATAACGATTGCTCCAGTATACACTTCTACAAACTGTGGAGAAATGTTTCTTTTGCACCATAGTCTTTTCAGCACTTGTTATTGGTTGATTTCTTGAAAACAGCCATTTTTTGTGTAGTAAGATGGAATCCTAGTATTGTTTTCATTTGAATCTCTCGAGTAATGATGAACATGTTTTATATATTTATTTTCTATTTGTATTTCATTGTCTGATAAGTGTATATTCATTTTGTTTTGTTTCATTTTGTTTTTTGTGGGACTGGGGATCGAACTCATGACCTTGCACTTGCCAGGCAGGCACTTGTGCCATGGAGCTATCTCTCCAGCCCCATGTAGTCATTTTCGATGCCCATTTTTGGATTAACACTTTAAATTTGATAGGTGTGCCTTTTTGTATGTTCATTGCATGGACCTGATAGTACTCCTTTGTCTAATGAATAGCTAACAATGTATTTTTATCCCACATTGTCTGTTATTTCTTCACTTTGGTGGAAGTTTCTCTTGATATACAAAAGCTATTTGATAAGATGAGATCCCAAAGGTTGACACTTTGTGATAGTTCCTGCGCAATCAGAGTTTTATTTATGAGGCATTTGCCTACATTAATCTTTCAAGTCTTTTACCTATTTTATCTTCTAGGAAATTTAACATTCATATATTTTATACATTTTGAATTTTCTTTAGTGCATGGTGAAAAATATGAATCCAATTTGAATTTTTATCAGGTGCAGTCAGTTTTTCCAAGCACCATTTATTAAGGAGGCTATCTTTCTTCCAGTGAACATGTTTTGCACCTCTGTCAAAGATAAGGCAGATGAGTATGTCTGGAGTTGTTTCTTCATCTTCTAATCTGTTCCTCTGATCTTTGGGTCTGTTTTCCTTGCCATTGCCATGTTGTTTTTAATTATGTTATTTGTTTATTTATTTATTTATTTATTTATTTATTTTGTCTTTTTGAGACAGGGTCTTGTTGTGCAGTTCAGGCTGGCCTTGAGCTCGCTTTTGTAGCTCAGGCTGGTCTCGAACTCACACCGATCCTCCTGCCTCAGGCTCCCGAGTGCTGGGATTACAGGCATGAGCCACCACGCCCAGCTGCCATGCTGTTTTTAGCACATTAGCTTTATGGTATAATTTCAAGTTAAGGACTGTGATGCTCCCTGTCTTGGCTTCTTTCTCCATAACTGCCTTTGCTATTCTAGGTCTCTTCTGGTTTCAAAAGAATTTTAGGATTTTTTTTCATTAATTCTGTAAGACATGTTGTTGGAGTCCATATCAGAATTGTACTAAATCTTCATAACAGTTGGTGAAGTATGGTCCTTTTCACTTCTTGCCCAAGAATATAGATTTATTTCCATTTTCTGTTAACTTCTTTAATCGCTTTTTTTTTTTTCAGAGTACTGCAATATTCAATGAGGAGCTCTCTTATAACCTTCATTAGATGTTTCTTAGGTATTTCTTTTTTTTTTTTTTTTGCATGCTATTGTGTATGATGTTGTTTCCCTAATTTTTCTCTCAGTGAATTTGCTCTTGATGTTCCAGAAGGCTGTTGATTTTTGAATGTTGCCTTTACATCCAGATGTGCTAATGAATTTGCTTATTAAATCTAGCAGTTTTTTTTATTGAAGTTTTTGGGAAATTCTATGTAGACTATCACATCATCTGATAATTATAATGATTTAACTTCTTATCATCTATCCCAGTTTTCTGTTTGGTTTTTATCAATGGGCGCTCAACTATCAAAATCTTTTTCTGCATATATTGAGATAATCATTTGATTTTTTTCCTTGGCTCTGTTAATATGGTGTACAACATTTGTAAATTTACATATGTTGAACCATCCTGTGTCCCTGGAATGAATCCAATTTGGTCATCAAATGTGTTTGATGGGTTGTTCCATTTTGTTTTCCAGTATCTTATTGAGAATTGTATATCTGTTCATTAGGGACATTAACTTGGCACTTTCTTTCATAGTTGAGTCCTTTCCTTTCTTGTTTTGGTGCTAGGGTAATGCTTGTTTACAATAATGAGAATATTACTTCCCTTTCAATTGACTTAAAGTGTTTAAAGAGTAATGATATTTAGTTTTCTCTCAATTTCTCAAAGAATTCAACAATGACTCCATCAGGCTTTTGTTTGTTGGTAGCTTTTAATTACATGTGTTATCATTGGTTGATACTGCTTTTTAAGGATTGTTAGAGATTCTTGATTCATCTTTAGTAATTCATATATATTGAGGAATGCGTTCATTTTTCTGTATTTTTTATCTTATGAGAATAGAAATTTTCAAAGAGGTATAAACAGTCTGGAATTCTGCAGGTTGCTGTGTGATTTTACATTTTTCATTCCTAATTGCATTAATTTGTGTCTTTTATTTTCTGTTTTGCCAAGTTTGGAAATGGTTTTATTTAATCTTTCAAAGAACCAACTCTTGATTTAACTGATTCTTAGTACTGTTTTTTAGTCGCACATACATTAATTCCTGTTCATATCATCATAAGTTCTTCTCTCATAGGAGTTGTTGGCTTAGACAGCTCTCCTTTTTCTAGAAGCTTGAGATTAACCTGTTTATGTGCCCTTGTTCTGTTTCCCTGATATAGGCATTCACTGTAATAAATTTTCCTCTAAGAACTATTTTAACTGTATCCCATCAGCTCTGGTATGTTGTACTATCATTTTTATTTCATTGTTGAAATTGTCTACTTTCTTCTTTAATTTCATCTTTGGCCCATTGGTTGTGCAAGAGGGTGCTATTTAATTTCCACATCTTTGTGAAGTTTTTGTGGTTTATTTTGCCATTCATTTACAATTTCAGTGCATATAAGAGAGAATATATATATATATATATACATATAATATGCAAGAGAGAATTTCCATTCTTTTCTATTGCCTATGGGTATTCATTGAGGTAGTATTTGATCTGTTTTTGAGAACATAGTATGTGTAGCTAAGAAAAATGTGTATTGTGATGTTGTAGGGTGGGATAATCTGTAGACATCTACTAAGTCCATTTTTTGAAAAGTTTGTTTCAATTCTAATATGTCATCGTTGAATTCTGTCTACTAATTTCTTTTTTTAATCACAAAGTGTATTGAAATCCCAGAGTGCAAATACATTAGTGCTTACTTTATTTTTCTCATTTCTTAATATTTGTTTTATATAGGTGAATGCACTAATATTCATTGTATATATATTTATGATTGTTATATGTGCCTCTTGGATTGTTCCTTATATAAGAAAATATTGACCTTATTTATCTCTCTTAATCTTTGGCCTGAAGTTCACTTTGTCTCAAAATAGAACAGCTACCACTGCTTTTTTTCTGGGTCCACATTAATATTGTTTTCCATCCTTTGATTTTTAGTCCATGAAGAATATAGTTAGATCTTCCTATTAATCTATTCTGCCAGTCTGTGACTTGAGGCCATTAACACTGATGGTTAGTAACTGGTATACATTGACTTGTCATTGTCATTATTTTCCTGTTGTTGGCTTCCCCTATTTTTCATCCCCCTCTACTTAATTTTTTACCTTGCCCAATATATTCCTTCTTTTGGTGTTCATAGAGTTGTAGTCCTTATTGTCTCTTTCTAAAATGTGCTTCAAAATATATTGCAGTGCAGATTTGCTGGTCATAAGTTTCCTAAGGTGCTTTTGTCATGAAAATATCTTATTTATCCATCAGTTTTGAAATATAGTTCTACAGAGTACACTAATATGAGTTGAAGGTTGTTTTCCTTTAGAACTTGAAGTACTTCACTCCAAATTCTCTTTGGTTTGAGGAGTGAAGTCAACTGTGGTTCTCATGTGAGTCCCTTTATAAGTGATTTCTTTTCTTACCCTTGCTGCTGTTAATATTCTATACTTGTAGTCAGGTGTGGTGGCACATGCCTGCAATCCCAGAACTTGGAAGGCTGATGCAGGAGGATTGTTGTGAGTTTGAGACCGGCATGGGCTACAAAAGTGAATTCAAGGTCAGCCTGAACTGTATAACAAGACCCTGTCTCAAAAAGAAAAAAAATTCTATACTTGTGTCAGCTTTCTGGAATCTTGATTATGATATGTCTGCTGTGGATTACTTTTAATTGTGGCTAATTGGAGCTCTATATGCCTCACTTATTGTATGTTAAATTCTTTTTCTCTACCATGGAAGTTTCTGCCATGACATCTATGAACAGCTTTTTTTTATGTCATTTGCTATCTCTTGTCTTTTCATTTACTCCATAATGGATCCCTGCCAATTACTCTTCTGTGAGGGAAGACTGAGTCCTTAGCGTTCAGTACCAGCTAGTGAAGTCATTTAGGTCTACTGCTGTGTTCCACTAGTACATCTACCCGTGTTGGCCTCTAAATATTAAGTAATTTATTTTTGGCTCATCTCTTAGCTGTTAGATTGATGTATTTTAGTCCCTTGCTTTATAAAGAGGTCTTTCTTTCCATGATGTCTAGCCACAAACCTGTCCTCTCTATCTGAGATCCTGTCTTCACCTGCTATGGATACTTCCAATAGAACAGAAGAGAAACACGTGCCAAAGAGGCTAGGAAGCATATTTACACTCATAGCACAAGTTCCAACAAAGAGGGAGAGAAAAACAAAACCAAAAACACAAACAACAAAAGCAAGTAAAAAATATAGAGAGAGAGAATTAGAAAATTCACCAGCATCTCTGCTGCTGCTCAATCACCGGTAGAGATTGTGTGGAGACACTGTCCCAATCCATGTCGGTTTATACCAGCAGGCCAACAGTAGCTCCACGGGAGGGTAGTGGACAATCTGAATGAGCCTACAGTTTCTGGCCTCAACAACAGTCATTTGGGCTGCAGCTATCAATACATGTTTCTCAAGCCTAAGTCCAGCTGGAAACCAATGGATGGAACCAACAGCCACTATGAGTTCTGAACTCAGCTGTTCCCTCTCTAAGGTGGCTCCCAGCCAATTGTTCTGTTGTGCAGGACAGAACAACTGAGCCCTCAGCAGGCACCACCAGCTAGTGCTGTTCTTTAGGTGCACTGCCCCCCTCCACTGCTGTGTATCTCCATGGAGGCCTCTGGGGTCACCAGAAGTAATGCTGTGTTTGCAGGTTTGGACCACTCCTTTTACCCAGTTGGTCCTGTCTCAGGAGAATGTTCTGCCAATGACCTACTCTTCATTGAAGTTTCTATACCCACTCATTCCATGGCTTTCAGTTCACAGTTCAGATCTTTGCTGAGTCCAGGCGGCCCACTTCCCTCCTTGAGATAACCACAATGTCTTCCTCACATTGCTAAATTGGAACATCTGGACAGCGACTCTCAGAGAGGCTCTTCATCCTCCATCTTGGTGCTGTTCACTTTCCTTTATTCTCTTCCTCCTATCTGTAGTTGTCCTTACCATTTACACAAGATCTTCCTAGCCCCTTGTATCGCTCCCTATTGTACACCATATTTATACTTTGGATGTCTCACTCAAGTAAAGTCATATAATATTTAAACTTATATGCATTATTTTTTTCACTTAAGATAATGCTCTTGAGGTGTATGCATTTACCTAAAAAATTCTCACGTCTTTATTACATAGATTCCTTCTGCAGATCTGTATGTTTATAGAACTAATATATTTCACACAACTGCTTACTGCAGTTCCAGAAAGTGAATTTATAAAGACCATATTTCCATTCTTTAATATATATACATAATTTAATATATATATTATTTAATATATATATATATATATATATATATATATATATATATATATATATATCTGTGCAATTTCCAACTACGATTCAGCTGTGATTTTGGGACTGGGGATCCATGAAGAAAAAAACATATGAATCTTGCCTATGATTTCATCTCAAGTATCCAGAGTTCAAACATTCTTATATACCCATTACAGTTTATGGAACTATTGATATATGTGTATATAACTGTCACAGCAATGATATTTATTTAGGCCTTTATTTGAATATACATTTATTTTCAAAGAAACATATCTGTACTGAAAATGGAAAATCAGCTGCCAAAATTATAGGTACTGGAGCATACATGGAATAAAATTCTTATCCTCCAGTGAGCTTAAAAATTCTTGCTCCTTACAGAATGCATGACTCTCGCAGTCCTTCACCCTCCTTTTGTGTTATCTCAGAACCTTTCTGCCTGTCTTTTATTTTTGTATGAGTGAAAAGAGCACAGATGCTAAAGTAAGTCAAAACTTAGTGTTGAGACACATCTCTGTCACTATTTCCTCTATCCCCACTAAAGTTTATAAAATCGGAAGAAAATGGTCAGGTATCTCTGAGCTCCTTGAAGTAAGTATAACAGGTAAGTGTAGTGCACCAACATTTTCTCAAGCTGATATCTTAACTTTAAGAGTACTATCACATTTCTACTGTGCACTAGGGAATGTTCACTATAAAGTAAAGTTTTTGAAGAATCAATGTTTTGGGGTTTATCCTTCACATTGAATGTGCCTTAGCTTGAACCCTGTCCCTTAATTGTCTTTATATGCCTTAGGTGCTTCTGTTTCAAGATCAAAATTACAGTCTTCACTATGAATACACTGTTCCACTGGATCCACTTCCAGAGAATCAGAGTTCTAAAGCACCTGAGCCCCTCTTCATGTGGACACACACAGGCTGGGAAGACTGCGACGCCACATGTGGAGGAGGTGATTATGAAATAGTTCTCTCCAAAACAGCAGTTGCTTTCGATTAACCAGTGATAATTAAGGTGGATCCCAAATCCCCAACATATCATTGTAAAATCTATAGAAAAATTACAACAATAATATATTAACTAAACACTGACATATTTTTGTGCGAAATCTAACTCAAATTTTAAAAAGGTATAGCACTATTACATACTTCATCTAAGAAGATTGTTCATTGTGTTCTATAAATATTAATGTATTTGTTTATAACACATCAAATTTCCTGCATATAATTTAGGTCATAATGTAGTATATGATCACTATATTTCTTCTATAAAATCTTGCAAGTTTTAAATTCCAAATTCCCATGGGACTTGTAGACATGAATAATGTCTCAGGTATGTTTCTCTTGTTGCTGCGACAAAAATACCCAATACCCTGAATTGAGGATTGAAGGGTTTACTTAGCTCACAGTTAGTAGAAGTTTCAGTCCATACTCAGCAGGCTCTAAGGCAGAATTGTACAAGGCAGAGGGCAGCCATTCCTGGTGGTGGAAAATAGCAAAGAGCAAAGGGAGGAGCCACAGCTGCAGCAGGTAGGTAAACTCTTTTCCCTCCTTACATTTGTATGCAGATTATCTGTCCCAGGATGAGTTTAGCACTCACACTCACAATCACAACACTGAATCAAGAATCAGTCACAAACTCCAGAAACTGCCCCATGACTGCATGAGGCTTTGAGGCAACAACTTAGACACAAAATACAATGAATAGGATGTATGTGCTTTGATGAAGCAGCTTTAAGTTTATCTCAATGTTGTCTGCATACTTAAGCCAAACATGCATGATATCTAAAGACAATCATATAATTATTTTAGTAATTCTTTTAGCTTGTTACTTTTTTTTTTTTTTTTTTTTTTTTTTTTTTTTTTTTTTTTTTTTTTTTTTTTTTTTTTTTTTTTTTTGTCTTTTTGAGACAGGGTCTCACTATGCAGTTCGGGCTGGCTTTGGGCTCACTTTTGTAACCCAGGCTGGTCTGGTCCTCACACCAATCCTCCTGCCTCAGCCTCCCAAGTGCTGGGATTACAGGTGTGTGCCACCACACCCGACCTTAGCTTATTACTTTAAAAAAAGTATAATTACTTTCAATAAATATATAAACATAGTAAAATTGTGCTCAAACATTTTTTTATTTTTATTTTATATTAGATTAAGGAGGCAAAATGACAAAATTACTTCAGCATACTTTGTGAGACTAAGAAATCACAAAATCTCTATTTTACAGATGAGACCTTTTTGTCCTACATGCTAAACGGATTGCAGTGGCTCCCAGAGCCTATTAATAGTAAGGACAAAGTAGGGTCACAAGTCATGAGACTTCCAACTTTCTTTTGAATCCATGTGTATTCCCAGTTATTATTTCAGTTCTTATTTTTGCTTAGCAACATTTTATACAGCCCTATGTGGCAGAGGCCATCCAAGCCTAAAAAGAAATATAATCAACATGTAAACAGAAAGATAGGTTACATGTGTCTAGTATACTTAATATGAAAGGATTTATGCAAAGAAATGACCAATGTATTTGATTTCTGGCCAAGGAAAGTATTCATTTGTGTAGCTTAAATGTTGTCAAAGCAGAATTCAGGGAAGGTGCAGAGACAGCAGTGTGGGACAATGTGTTTGGGATGGAGTGCACAGATAGTACACAAGGTACTATTATACTGATGTGAGGAAATACAGCACCATGAGAAGACAAAAGGGAGCTGAAAGGAAGGGGAAGGAAAGTGGATAAAACTAAATTAGATATTTATGTAGATATGCCAACTCTCTAGGAGGAAGGTAATCATTACTGTAATCACGTAATAATAAAAAATAAAAATTGAAACAATAAGAATGGTCATGTATACAAAGTTACTAAGTAAATAATGCAAACTAAGAATTCAATTTAAATATATAGTGATTATATTAAAAACATGCTATGTTTGAAACATTAAGAGATGACCCTATAAAAATTCATTTTAATGATATGTTTGACTTAAAAATTAAGAGGAATGTTTTCAAGAGAAAATAATAGAACTGTTGGAGGAAGGGACTCTGTGGCATTCAGGAAATGTTACTGAAAAAAAGAAAGAAGAAAATACGGCAGTAGTAGAGGGGAATGCAAATCTCAAGAGTCTGTTGTTTGTAAGAAGCTCAAATATATATCATTGCTAGTCAATGTGCACTTTTAAAATAGAATAGAGTAGAATAGAACAGAACGTAACAGAATGGAACCGAACCGAACCAAACCAAACCAAACCAGACCGGACAGGACAGGACAGGACAGGACAGGACAGGACAGAACAGAACAGAACAGAACAGAACAGAACAGAACAGAACAGAACAGAACAGAACAGGTCACCTAGGATAAAGCCAAAAAATTACTGGACCAAATTCAGCTGTGGTGAAATGGAGCAGTCAATGCAGGCAGCGCTATGGTCAGCCAATCACCAGTAACAATAAGAAAGGTGAACGGTGAGCACTTAATTCGGTGCTCTTCTAGTGGTCTGCATATTTTGGAGAGTGAGGGTGGAAAAGGAGTTGTTGGAGTTCCGAAAAGAGAGGTGTGAAGTGCTCACTTCAGCAGTGAGAGCACGAATTGAATGGGTATATTTATTTTGCTTTTATTGTGGTACTAATGGCCCACGTGAAGGCAATGGTGGTCAGTTTAGTATGATGTCAATGTTCATGACAGGATGCTGCTCTCTGGCTGTGGAGTGCATGCTAGGCTCTGCTGGAGTGTGTCAGGAGAGTTCTCGGTGTGATAAAGAAAGGAGTAAATAATTGCCCTAAGATTGTGTGTAACAAATTGAAATGATGAGCCTGAAACTGAGTTGTATGAGGAGAAAAAGAAAGTTATGAAGTGCTTAAAATATGGTGAAAAAGTAACAGAACTGAAAGGCCCTGGCATAATAACAAAGGAATTTATTAGAGTTAAGGGCTGGGAATACAGATTAAAGAGAATAAAACTGAGATTGCATTGCAGTTGTTGTGTCTGTTTGTAAAACCACTGGAATTATGGCCAATACTGTAGTAAAAAAAAAAAAAAAAAAGTAAGATTATTGGAAAGAGGTCCAGGAATTAAAAAGAGTTGGTATGGGAAAACCATTCACTAATAGTTTTTAATTCTAAGAATTGTTCCAGGACCAGCATTAGGGAAAGTATGTAAATAAATAAGCATATAACTAATAGCCAGGAAGAAAAATCTAAGATGAATGAGTGGGCCTGGCCTATGGGCTGCATTTTAACTACCAAGAGGTAATGCATTACCTAATGTGGTCCAAAGCTGGAGGTTCACAGAGAAGAAAGTAGAAGGGCCTGTCAGCGATAGTGAGGCACACAGAGACTGACACTGCCTCTCGGTGAAAGATACTGGGTCAGCAAGAATAAGCTGGCCTCAGTGGAGATCTGGGGAGAAACCAGCAGTGTCCTCAGGAGAGAGTGGGAAGGTGCTATGAACAATCAAGAGATGCAGAGATGGGAGCATCTGCCTTTCCTGGAGTGTGCAAGGCATGGGTTCTTGGATCTGACACAGGCAACACCCTGTCACGTAGATTGCCAGAGCAAAGATAGCATGGCCTTAGTGCAAGGTGAGATTACACAGCACACACTATGTTCTGAAGAAACAGTGTAGTCACAATATATGCATTTCAAGTCATTCCTAGAGAAGCTCAGTTGTGCGGTCCTGCTGGCCAAGGAGGTTTTCAATGGCATGTTTCTCCCTCATGCTGAGGTTATGCTTCACATCTACACAAACCACAAAGCAAAGCTAACACCATGACAATGAAAATCTGCACAACTTTCTCTTTACTATAAGCTAGATAAATCTAATTATGTTCTGCCAGCCACTGACCACAGTAACAATGGGCTGTGGAGGTGGGCGACATGATGGAGCAGGCTGTGGGCCACCTGATAGCAATGAAAAACAAACATTAAAACCTATTTGTATTTTAAAAGCTGGAAAGGCAAATGCTTATCCCGTGAATGAAATTGTCTTCAGTTATTTTTCTTTCACAGCTGTGATCTTATACAACCTGGATCAGAATTAGTCAACTGTGTAGAATTTTCAGGCTTTAGTTCCAAAAAAGCAAGATATTAAGAGTTAAAACATTTAAGTCCAATTAAGTCCAGGGATACGGCTCAGTAGCACAGTGCCTACCTGGCAAGTGCTAGCAAGTGCTAGGTTGGTTGTGAGTTTGTTCCCTGGTACCAAAAAAAAAAAGAACTAAAATCATATGAAATGCTTTTTAGAATGTTTTGCCAACTTCTCAACCTTAAAGAAGAAATGACACTATAAATTGTTTTCATTTCAAAGTCAGTGGGAATGTGAAATACTCTTAAGCATAATTTATTAATCATACATGTACAAGAAGTTAAGCGCAGAGATATTACATAACCTTTCAAGATCACGTTATCCACCTTGGTAGAGCCCAGCATAGAGTCCCTTGGTCCTGAATTTAACTTCTTTTACCAGCATCACACAACGTGCAGTTGCAGCTGGAGGTGTGGAGGCTTTGTGTAGTTTCTTTTCATAAAGCACAGCATATCCCCCTGGAAATACTTCATATTGTCTCTGGCTTCAAAAGATGTTTTATTAGACTTGTTTATCTTTTAATTAATTTATTAATTTATTTACAATAATACATTGCATATTTTTGTCTTCATCGTTATTGTTCAGAGTACAGATGCAGACATGATTTCTTGTCTAAACATCATTAGTACAGATCTTTCTTTTCTTTGCACAAAGTAGTCCATCACAGTAGTGGACTATCAGTGCATCTGGCATTATTGGTGGCTGTTGACTTGAGCCTTTTTCAACTCAGCATATTAGTGTGGCCTTCTTTTTTATATATCATGGTTAGACTTTTCTGCAGAATGGTTAAGACTAAGATAAAGCAAGACCTATATTACAAAAAGCCTGTAACCTTTGTATCTTACAAGGTCAGTCAGGTTCCCTCAGGATTTACCTTGAAACCATATACGGAGGTTTGCAGAACTATTGTTAGCGTCAGCCATCCCAATGAATCACAGCCATTGCTTGACCAGTTTGCTCTCTGTGGAAGCCTGAGAGAATGTTTTCTCTCTAGGTGACTCTCCTTAGGCACACTGTACATCATCAATCACTTTCCTCTGTGACCCCACAATCTCCTTGAACAGAAAATTTGGGACTCCATTGAGCTATAGGCCATTATAGTACAGGTTCTTTTATGTCCTGTGTTCTCACTGACCTTGAAAGGCTACAGCCAAAACAGATTCATGTAAATAATAAGCTTTATTTCTTACTTTCAAAGACTGATCTTGTAAAATGTTTCCAAGGCTATGCAACTCCTGTGGAGGATGCACTTGTGCAGACCTTTCTCTGGATTTGTTGAACTGGGTATGGTCCATGGTATTTGGCTATGTCTGATTATGTTAGTAAGGCATAGATTCACTCAATACCAAGATATTTTGGGGCTTTTTGGACATGTGTCAACTTTAATTTACAAATAAAATAAATGGACAGTATTTTTTCAAGCTTCATGTTGTCAAATTTAATAGCCAGAAAGATGCTCTGGTTTCTTTTCAGATCGTATAAATCTTTCACCCTTTTAATAGCCAGAAAGAGCTCTCTGATAATTCAGCATATTTATAAGTTAAGTCAGAATATCTTCAAAGTGCAGAAGATTGAAAACAGATTCATGCAAAATTTATCTTCAAAAGCAAAGAGGATAATAATAGTAATAATAGCATTATTCTATTTCACAGGAATATATTTAGCAATAGAAAATAGAATGTCAGTGGACAGTATAAAATTTCAATATTTTATATTATTCTAATTCTCTTTTAAATTATTGGATTTGCAATAAAGTGAGAAAATTTTTTCAAAAATACCTCATGTCTTGCTAAATTTTGTTGTTCGAAATTTTTAACATAAATACTTCAGACTATATTTTAAAATAGAGAAAAAGTAATTCACTATTTGTATTAACTTGTTTTTTTAAAATGTTTTTTATTTATTATTTTTATTCTTGTTTCAGAACCTTTGTTTATTCACTCATTTTTTTATGGCTATCTCAGCCCACCCCAAGGTCAGGGCTGGCGCAGCATGTGGGGCCGGGGATCGAACCGCAGTCCCTGAAGCCACCCAAGCTTCCCCAAGCAGGGGCTTTAGACCACTGAGCCATCCCACTGGGCCCCACTATTTGTATTAACTTGTAAGTGGGATTTATTAGACACGTAAGGCCTAAAACATGAACCTTCTCTTTTAAAAGTCTGATACTCTACTGACTGAGTTATCCAGGTTGCATGAATGCTCTCCTTTAAAAGGAATATTATCTAAAACTATCTAACAGATATTGGTGATCCCAAGTAAGTTTTCCAACAAATTATACATACATATATATATATATTCTATCATACACTTGTCATCACAGTTTCTTCAAATTCTAATGTTAATCTTCCAAGCTGTTAAAATGAGCCACTTTATTTTCAGATGAAAATTTATTTGTGAAATACTTTGCACTGAGGTTCTAAAACATCTAAAAATATGGAGGGACTATTTAATGAGAATAACCCAGTGAGGAAGTAAATCGCAAAAAAACAAAGTAATACACTGTCAACAACTTTCTTCTGCTCATTATTTAGGGTTTAGGCAGAAAGTCAGATACCTCATCACTGTTTGTCCCCACTTCCTAGAGTGTGGGATGCATTATCAGTAATGCTATTTGATGTTAGAATGGAAATTTTCTGTGTTGGCTGGCATAGAAGTGTATGCATATCACATAAAAATAGCATTTCCACATGGCTTCAAGATTTTAGCTGTATTTTCATAGGCATGATGTGTCGGGACCTGAGCAATATAATTTTCCTGGTTCTAATGATTTTGTTCAATGCATTAAAAAAAAAAAACACGGCAGTAATTCTAGCTGCCAAAAAATATGTATCATTCCTTGTTGCAATATGAATGCAAATATTCTGATCTTATTTATTTGCCTTTATATTTTCTTAGACCATTACTAATGTGCTTTCTAAAATGCTATCTCTTTTATTTCTTTTAGTATATTAGTTCTTTTCCAATATCTATTTGTGGGAGTTATGGGACAACATAAGGCTTGATATCTTCTCACAAAATCAAATATTGAAATATAATTGACAGATTTACTCCCTGAATGCATATGCATTCTTCCAACTTTCTGGATTATGTACTTTCATTTTTTCTATGCAATAGTTGGAAAATAGCATTATTTACATTAGCTGGTTATGTTTTATAAAAATATTTTATGATTGTCTCAAATTACATTTTAAAACTAACATTTATATTTCACAAATGGGATATTCATCCTTTTAATGTAGAAATTATACTTAACATATGCTATCATTATACAGTTTGCATAATATCTATTTAATATCATAAAGATGCTGCTAAAATACAAGAAACCAGAAGGAAGTTGACTAAAAGTCTGCCTCAACTGTTTTACATTTAGGTCTCAGCTATCTTTTGAGATCCATTTGCTATAGCATGAAGAAGGAGCTAAGTTGGCTTTGCTTCTCTATCACTTTATCTGAAGATTACTTGAGCTTGGTAGATATAGAGCACTGCTACGATCGAGCCTACTGCCCCACTAGTTTTTTTTTTTTTTTTTTTTTTTTTTTTTGAGCTCAGGAGGAGTCACCTGGAAAATCCCGTTTGTGTTTACTGGTCATGACAGCTTACCTTTTCTCTACAAGGGAGTGTCAGTCTTTGCGAGCTGCCTCAGTCAGCCTCAGATTCTGAAACTGACACTGTTGCTTTGGGGTAGGCAGTTTCTGCCTAAGTGTAGCTAAGAGTACTATAACCCCACTATGCTCCATCTGCTAATGCATACATCTTGTTGCCAGGATGCCTCTGGATGGAATAGAAACAATTTTTTAGTTCTGTTGGGTATAGGATGTGAATTTTCCCTATTCCTTCCCTTCTGGGAAGGCACGCTTTTACCTGTGGTTGTGCTCAGTTTCAAAGCTCTTCCTTCTATTGGTGCCAAGATGCACACTTGAGAGTAACAGGAAAGGGCCAGTGATCTGTCTGGCCTTCTGCTCTCTGTGCTGAACTCCCATAGTCTCTTGTCTTCTGCCAGAGCCCCAGAACTTCTCAAAAAGGGAATGTTGTGGCCAATGTTTACTACCTCTGAAGGTGTACGTGTTTAATGAACATGATCTGCCATAGTGGCAGACATACTTGTTAGTTAGTCCACATCTGTATATAAATGTTGTTCTCACAGACTATAAATTGTAATGAGGCTGCACTCAGTTTTCTTGCACTGGAAATAAAGACTCTAAATCATACCTCTTCTTTTGCCTTTCATTTGATGGGGTCATTTTCTCTTCCCATCCCCCACTGAAGTCAAAGATACTTAAAATTAATCAGAACAGCTGTCATTCTATCCTTTCTCTCCTTTCTTGATCTAGCTTCCTCTTTCTGTTAATTGAGTGACAGAGAGACCTCTCCAGAGCCAACTCAACTTTCATGTTTTGTATGAGCAGCACAAATGGCTCTGAGCCATGTAATCACCGCTGCATTACAGTCATAAGGACCAACTAATGGGCTGCTCAACTGTG
Source organism: Myocastor coypus (assembly GCA_004027025.1). NCBI lineage: Eukaryota > Metazoa > Chordata > Mammalia > Rodentia > Myocastoridae > Myocastor > Myocastor coypus. The sequence continues at coordinate 59,777 of PVJA010003837.1, read as the reverse complement.
ACCCAGAAGATTTGCACTTGTTCAATAATCCTTCATGACCTGTCTGACTTAAAAGTTGTTGGCTAATTGAATTATTTCATAGCATGAAACAGAAAATATATTTTAAAATAGTAAAGATACCTTTTTATTGATAAGAAATTAAGATAGAACTTGTAGTGAAGCAAAAATCATCACATAATTACTGGACTGTTTCTAAATTAGCAGTAAGAAATGTGCAGATAAGCAAAATGACTACGGTAGCAGATAGTTATTCCTGCCTTCTACATCACAACTTTATCTTAGCAAAGAACATATAAAAGCGAATTTTCTGAAATATTGTGAAAGATAATAAAGACAATGGGAGTCCATTATTCTTTCTTAGAAAAAAAAAGTCCCCATTCAGGAAGAAAGATATATAGAACTCTTAGAGTCTTTTTTCCAAGGCAATAAAAATAAAGATTTAGGTATATCAAAATAAGCTTGCTGCCTCTAATTCACTACAAGCACCAACAACATACATATGTTCCAAATGATACGATGGGCACACATGTGTGCCTAGGTACACCCCTTCTATAAATCCTAGCAGGTGAGCACACTCCTGCTAGGTTTATACTTACGCACCCTTCAACCACTTACTGCTCAAAGATGTCCATCTTCATAATGAATCTTCAGTTAACATCTTGTAACTTATATAACCATTATTCCTTGGCAATACAAAATTTGCCACCTATATTTTAAGGGGAAAATGTCCTTATGCTTACATAAAAATTGTGCTATATAAATTACAGACAGGATTATCTTCATTGATGTAATCTGATTTTTGTTTTAAAATATCTATGAAAGTTACAAATCTCTGAATGTTTAGTATATCCATTAATATAGGTCTTTAACATTGCTTTATGGGTTTAATTGCTCTTTTCAGGAGAACGGAAGACAATAGTGTCCTGCACAAAAATCATGAGCAAAAATGTCAGCATTGTAGACAACAAGAAATGCAAATACTTAACCAAGCCAGAGCCACAAATTCGAAGATGCAATGAGCAACCTTGTCAAACAAGGTAACCCTATTCTAACAATACCAAGAGAACTGTTTGGTCATTATATTGCATTCCTCTCAATATTATTGAAAGCACATTTAAAAAAAATTGCAAAGACATTTGCACCAAAAAGTAAACTTTTAAATAACAAGCTCAAAGAAATCAAGGCAATGATTTTTCACCTTTGAGTATGTCCTCCACAATGTAAGTATAAACTATGGAATAACTGTGGCCTAAATAAATTAATTTTTAAGTCCATTTTGATGTATTTTAGTAATTGGTGATCATTAGTCCTAAATTATAATAGGGGTAATAGTGGGAGCAATTTAAATTATTTGGTTTCCTTCAGGGTACCTCTCCCAAGAGCTGGTTATTTGGCCAAATTTAGATACTGGCTTCTTCATTCTCTGAAACGGTCTTAGACATGGCTAGGAGTAAGTAAGCCAAGGCAGGGAAAGTCAAGACACAGACCCATGAAGGGTAATGCGGTCTTGCTATTTCCTGGTTGGTTCCTTACTTCTTCCCCCAGAGTTCTTAGCACTAAATGCCCAATTCCTGCTCTCTGATGAAATTTCTCACCTGTGTCCTAGTTCCTCCAGTGAGTATTAGACAATACTATAGGCATGCAGCTCATGAATAGGAAACAAAATAATAATGCCAAGCAACTTATAAGTGGGATAAAAAGAAGTAGGGCTATGCCTCATTAGTGGAAAATGAAGCAGAGACAAATGGTTAAAACTTGAATATAACTTTGCAGTAGCCTAGTAGCGAAGCTACTTGGCATAGCTATTAACACAGCACTTCTGAAATTCCACTTGCTTTCTCGTACAAACCAATGTTGAGCTCAAGTGGGATTCTGCTAGTGCCAAAAATCTTAAAAATTTTTAGGAATGAGATGACAAAGAGACTGTGGGCCTGGATTCATTGTGCTATTAATATTTTAAAAAAATACTTTGCGGGCCCTCAGAGATTTATTGAGGTTTAATGAGTTAACAGTTCTGTGTTCATAGAAAGCCAGAATAGATTTCTCCATCACAGCAGCTCAGTGGAGCCCTGCTCAATCCACATACCTCACATTTGAAATAAACAAAGAACTTGTAGCTTTGAGAAGACATCTAACTAACTGCTTCATGGTCTTCCACCACAATGAGCAAGTACAGGAAGATGGTAAGGGAGAACAAAAAGCCTGCCCACTTACTCTCATTTCTTTCTTATGTAACACCCCTGAAAAATACTGTCATCCAGGTGAATACTTGAGTCTAGTTTCACTGTTCGATTTCCTTCCCATTTCATTGTTTTATATCACAAGTTTCCGTCATCTGCCTTCGTTCAAACTATGTTGCTGAAAGTGTGAAATATTTTAGAAAATGTCTTCTTTCTATACAATGTTGAAGTTTCTAGTCTTACTTTGTTGTGACTTCAGTGTGTTTAAAGTGTCAAAAGCTAGTCATTCCTTGCTTTTCTACTCCTGCTTCGAATCCTCCCATGCAAATTCATGATGCAAAAGTATAAAAGAATGGACCCACAAAAAAATGTATAAGGGCTGGTGACATAGCTCAATGGACTAAGCACCTGCTTAGGCAAGCTCAGGGACCAGGTTCAATTCCCAGCACCATATGCCAAGCTGGCCCTGACCCTGGGCCCACTGAGTAGGCCACACAGTCCAGGCATGGTAGTGCATGCATGCGATTTCAGCAGTGGGGAGGCTGAAAACAGAAGGATCACTGCAAGTCCAAGCTGCTTATTGAGACCATCTATCAAATATATCAATTAAAAAATAAGAAAGAAAAGAATGTGCAGAAGAAAAAGGTGCATTAATATACTTTAATGCCATATACATTACACTTCCGGAATTTGTACTTTTCAATATAACTCCTTAAGTACATAAGCCAGTAAAATTACTTTATAGTACAATGTAATAGCCATATTTGCTAACAAGTATAGTAACCAACTAGGCAGTTGTGTTTAGCATGCAAGTCCTAGTGTCATTGCCATATAGTTTTAGACAGATACACAAGCAGAAATTTCTGTCTTTCTCCTGTCAGCTAAAGAACCTGAATTTTTGTAGTAGGTATATTTCTAATTTTAAAATATCTTTAAAATTTTTTTCTATCTCCTTTAAGATTTATTAAAATACTAGATATTTTTAAAATATTTTTCTGTTTTGATGAAACAGTAACAACTTTTAGTGACATGTCAGGATTTTTCAGTCAGCTGATGTAAGAACTGGCACACACTGATCACTTCTTAAGTTGGACTTCGAAAAAGAGGAATGTACAGTATGGTCACTGCTTGTTCCTTCACTGTTTGCAGCTGTGATAGAGGTAAATGTTGCAATAATGACTTCGTAAAATGAAAAATTCCCTTGTTTTCAGCCTCCCAAGTGCTGGGATTACAGGTGTGTGCCACCACGCCAAGTCTCCAATGGCCATCTCAGTGTGCCCTTGGGGTGGGGCCTGCACGGCACTCTGGGATCAAACCCCGGCTGCTCTGCTTTGCCCAAGCAGATGCTTTATTTAGTCTACTGAGTTCCCGGGCCAGCCCAGAGTTTATATGTTTTATTTCTTTCTGTCTTTTTGAGGTAGAATCTCACTATATATGCAGTTTCAGGCTTCCCTTAAGCTCACTTTGGTTGTCCACGCTGGCCTCAAACTTGCACTGATCCTCCTGCCTCAGCCTCCCAAGTGCTGGGATTACAGGCTTGTGCCACCACACCCAGCTTAGAATTTTTGCTTTTCAGAAATAGAAACAATGCGAGACTAAGCACCTGCTTAGTCAAGTGCAGGGACCCGGCATGGATCCCTAGCACCACATGCCACACTGCCCCAGTCCTGGGGGTGCTGAGCCAGCAGCCGTGTCTGGGTTTGGTGGCTCGCATCTGTAATCCCAGTGCTGAGGAGGATGAAAACAGGAGGGTCACTATGCGTCGAGCTGCATAGTGAGACCCTGAACCAAATACATTAAAAAAAGCAATGAAATAAAAACACAAAATCTTTTAGAATTAGACCACACTGTATATGCGAAAATTACTTTTAAATAATTGAGACTATGTGTAAAATAGGAAACTAGATTTCATTTCAAGAAACATTCAAGGAAAAGCTACTGTGTGAAAAGTGTTATGGACACAGAATAAAAAGGCTTTCATATATGCTCTTCAGGAATTTATTTATATCCTAAAAAGGGAAGGAAGCCCGATTCCTAAGGCAGGCTTTGAGCCCCTGTATGTCTCAGAAGGTAGCTAGTAAATCCACCCCTGGTGAGATAGCGCAGAGGAAAGGCAGACCCTGCTGGTTGGAGGGCAAAGCCACTCTAAGAGGAAGGGGCTTAGAGGCGGTGCTCAGGGGTCTGGGCCATGGAACAAACATACACAAATGGCAAGTTGTGAAACCTTGGCGGATGAACTGAGGACATGGCTTATTCTTTTCCAAACATGTAGGTGATGAAGCTAGAAAAAATATCTGTGTATTTTAACTGTAAGTTACTGTTAAATACCCTGGAATGTACACAGCATCTGTAGTATTTCCTTGATTTCTGTGGTTTCACTTGGTGCATTTTTAGTTACCTATGCTCAAGGGTGGTCTAAAACTATGAAAAGGAAAATTCGAGAGTAAACACTGTATCAGCTTTAAATCACACACCAGTCTGAGTAGCGTGATGAAATCTTGCCCCATTCTGGTTGGGAGGTCAACCACACATGCGTGCTATGTTACATTTTGTAAACATTATCTGAGTCGTTGTCACTTAGCAGCCATCTCAGGTATCAGATGGGCTGCCTCAGTACCACAGTGCTCGTGTTTACATGGCCCTTACAGAGAAGCCCAGTGTTATGTCACAGTGACTGTCCCCTTTGTCTCAATTCATCTCATCAGGGGAACTGTATCATTTCACATCCCAAGAATAAGGGTGAATACAGTAGAACAAGGAAAGGAAAGAGGAAGATAGAGGGAGAAATAGCAACAAGCGGGGTGGGGGAATAGAAAGAAAAAACTGCTTTGTTCTTTCACGAAATAAATTTTGGAAGGTGTTTATTTTGGAGTATGTAGAATAGAATTCAGTTCATTAGAAATTGAAGTGACATAGATTTATACTACTGCCTTGAGGATGCTTGAACAGACTTTATTTTTTATTTATTTATTTTTTCTTGTTTCAGAAACTTTGTTTGTTTATTCACTCATTTTTATGGCCGGCTCAGCCCACCCGGAGGGCAGAGCTGGTGCAGCATGTGGTGCTGGGGATCGAACTGTGGTCCCTGTAGCCGCCCAAGCTTTCCCAAGCAGGCGCTTTAGACCACTGAGCCATCCCGCCATGAACAGACTTTAAAGCTATTAAAATTGAGTAAATTTTGGCAGTGACTCACTCAAACTGAGAAGTTCCAGAGTCCTCAATATCTCTAAATGATATTAAGTTGAATTCAGATCTAAGTCTACCATTCCTGGTCTGTGGTTGCATGAACAGCGCAGGGCTTCCTAAGAAGCACACGTAGCTCTCTCTCTCTCTCTCTCTCTCTCTCTCTCTCTCTCTCTCTCTCTCTCTAAGGGTTTGTCTCCATGCTTTGGTATATTATTAGATCTCTGTATATTTTTTTTTGTCTTTTTTTTTTTGAGACAGGGTCTCGCTATGCAGTTGAGGCTGGCCTTGAGCTCACTTTTGTAGCCCAGGCTGGTCTCGAACTCACCCCTATCCTCCTGCCTCAGCCTCCTGAGTGCTGGGATTACAGGCATGCGCCCAGCTATAGATCTCTGTATATTTTATGGATTCCTTTTCTCTAAATGACTGTGATAGTTGTTGCACATAACACTTGGAGCTATTGTAAATGCTTAAAACTCAAAGAATGCAGATAATTGTGAATATTACCAATTTGACATGTAACAGTTGCACCACTTTATAAGTGAAGTTACTAGAGGTTAAAGAGATTATATAGTTTACTCAAAGTCCTACGTAAGTCCCAGAGATGGAATTGAGCTAAGTCTGTCTACCTCAGTATAACATGTACCCTCTAGCTAATAACTTGGAATCTGTGACATGCAGATACAGTACGTCAGTTCTATATTATAATAAGCAGAAGATGTCAACCCTAGATTAGCACTGACAGAATCAGAGATGTACTTCGAAATTCTGCTAAGAGCAAAGGCCTTGACGTTAGACACTGAACATTCAATGTGATAGAAAGCACAGGGAAATTGTAATGTTAGTTTAAAAGAATGATACCAGGGCTGGGGAGATAGCTCAGCAGAATAAGCACTTGCTCAGCAAGTGCAGGTTCCTGAGTTTAATCCCTGGTACTTGAAAAAAAGCAAAAATGATACCAAAGTTGTTTGTAACTCTCTGCTGACTCTGAACCTGTCGCCCAGAGAGTACAGATCTTCTAACCTATTTTCAATGACTATTACCTTACTTGTAGGTGGATGATGACAGAATGGACCACGTGTTCAAGAACTTGTGGAAAGGGGATGCAGAGCCGGCAGGTGGCCTGCACCCAACAGTTAAGCAATGGCACTTTAACTCGAGCCCAGGAGAAAGACTGCGCAGGGCCAAAGCCGGCCTCTGCCCAGCGCTGCGAGGGCCAAGACTGCATGACCGTGTGGGAGGCAGGAGTGTGGTCTGAGGTACAGTGTACGCCCATGCCTTTATCTTATCTTTCTCTGACTCTTCACCTTGTACAAGTCTAATGGTGGTGGGTCCACCATCCCTCTGCATGTCAGTTGATATCTGGAATTCAGTCTATTAAATGTACTGAAGTAAAAGAGACTCAAAAAAATTTGAAATAGAAAGAATGAAGGTTTTTAATTTTCATTCTATGAATATAAAAATGAAAACATCTTATAAACGTATTAGAACTCTGCCTTTTCATTTACTTACTTGAAGTATGGTCTTTGATAGGCACATATTATAATATTTAACTCACTGCATGTTTCTGAACACTTAAAGGGGGAAGGACATTTGGTAATCATTTTATTTTAGTAGAACGTATTTATATATTATGTGTATCACATTCTTTACATTTAATCACTAGTTGAAGAAACATAGCAGTTTCACCACTTCATAAGTGAGGTTACTAGAGGCTAAAGAGATTATATAGTTTACTCAAAGTCCTACCTAATTTTTAAAGATGGATTGAGCTAAGCCTATATACCTCAGTATAGTATATAGCCTCTAGCTAATAACTTGTAATATGTGACATGCAGATATAATTAATGACAATCCACAATGATTTAATTTCTGTTACCATGTTATATATTGTCACATAGTAATAGCTGCCACTGATGCAAGTATTTACTATTATGAAGCATTTCAGGTCTGTGTGCAAGTGCATGAACTCAAACAGTCACACGTATAAGCCTGGACATATACGCAAAGACATAAAAGGTGCACACAGCAAAATTACCTATTTACTTAATTTCATGTTATTAAATAGAATCTGGAAATGACAAACAGAAAATGCTCTGGTAAAGTAAATGCCTCTTCTTTTTAAAATGAGGATAAAGTGGCTTAGATAAGGCAATTTCTGAATATACTTTAACCCTAACCTCCCAAAAAAGCACATTAGCAGAGAGCTAGACTTTTTACTCTCTTGTTATATATCGCAGGTTGTACTTTGCTGTTTAATGGATACTTTTTTCCCATTTATAATTTCCTTTTCTAAAAATAAAAGCCACAATGGATTCTACATCAGAACAAATCAGTTCAATATGAAGAGAAGATTCACATATCAGGGAAACAAAGAATACTCTACCTCTGACTCAACCAAACATTTTTACAAACTGTTTAAAAGGAAATGTTTCCAAAATAATCTTCTATGCAGATATTTGGCACCAACCAGGAAAAATAATACATCATAATGCAATTTCCAAGTAGAAAATATTTCTCTTATTTTGACTGAATTTAAAACCTGATTTTAACTCTGAACAACTACTATGAAGACAACAATATGCCTTGTATCAATTATCGTGGCTGTCCTACGAATGTGTTTTGAAACTGTCTCAGTATTATTTCTTATTAAAAGAAAAAAAAACTGATTTTAGAAGAAAATACTCAAAAGGAGAGAGAAGCTAGGATGGGGAAAGGAAAAAAGAAGGAAGAGCAAGGGAAAAACTATATGTACATAAAATTTTATGTTTCAAAATACGTTGCTGGGTTAATTAAAGTATATTTAGAAATTGCATTATCTAAGTCACTTTATCCCCATTTTAAAAAGAAGAGGTACTTGCTTTACCATAAAGAATATGCATATGTGTATATACATATATATACACGCACACAGTTATCTAAGAAAGATATGCTACTAATTATACTAAGCTCATTGAAAGAATAGACATATGCCTGTATTGTTTGATGGTTTCTCATTACTATATTTTGTCTTTTGAGCAGCTGTGTAGATAATAATGCACAATGTATTAAACGTTGTTAGTCTTCTATAATCTTGTTTTGAATTTTATACTATTACTTTGTTTTCCTTGTCTTTAAAATCAAAAAAAAAATGAAAAAACCTGATTTCATGGGTTAGGGTTCATTTTAATCTCTGAATCTAAAAAGATAAGATATTAGAATGCTACATAACAATGTATAATCATTTTATTGGCCAATATTAATATTCAGGCTCTAAATTATAAAACAAATAGTAATTTGTGCAAGATGTAGTATGTGTTCAATGTCATTAGTTCTGTGCTCAAAATTTCCAGAGTGCAGCTGTTGCCATATCCTGTACATATGAGCAGGGCAGTGGGCTCAGGCTCTGGGAAACAACATAAGAAAGCAGTTTGGTTGTTGCTAGGAGACACTGTCCCTGAACATAAGCTCCAGCACTTTTTTGAGACCCACTGCAGACACACTACCAAGTTCTGCCATTGCTGTTCCATCCTCACTACCCACCACTACAACCCGGTGCAAATTGTCATCCATTCTATAGAGTTGTGGACACATACCTTTTTAAGATAGGGATGCTATATACACATTTGATGATAAGGAGAATACACAGAAATTAGATTTACCTGCAATAAATCTGGTGTGCATATTTTATAATAAGAATAAATGTAAATTATATGAAATAGGACTAGTGAAACAAGCTCCTCAAATACTTCAGTCTATGATGCCACCATCATCAGTGAAGCTCCAATTATTTGTGACATTAGCTAGACTACTTTTGAGCTAAATTATACTGTTAATCCATATATCCATTGGGCATAACCATTTTTAGCCATATGCAATTCTTCCTTTTATTTTTATTGAAATTTTCTATTTTGGTTAAAGAAATATTAATGAGAAAGTATATTCTGTGACAAATTGTTATCTGTCACCAACAACTGATGCTAAAGAAAAGTACATTTTAGCAAAAATAAAATTAAAATTGTCCTTAAATATGTGGTAATTTGATAGTAAATAAATTTTGGTATTTTACATATTGACCCTGTATATTAGTGGTGTTACCTTGGTATAGACCACTGTCTGTAGTAATGTCTGCTGCTCCTTAAACAGATACCTGCAGCACTGTGCCTTAGGCTCTATCTGGCCTTGGGATGCATGAGCCAATCTGATGTTAGCCTGAACCTTATCCCTTGTTCTTTCACCTGACTTTCCTGTCGGTTATAACCCCCATGATAAATCATTAGAGACCAGTATTTCACAAAACCTGCAGGCTTTCCCAATCGCCAGTGCTATCCAAAGCCTCTGACATTATCTTTCAGTGTTCTGTCAAGTGCGGCAAAGGGGTACGCCATCGAACTGTAAGATGCACAAACCCAAGAAAGAAATGTGTCCTGTCCACCAGGCCTAGGGAGACTGAGGATTGTGAAGATTACTCCAAGTGCTATGTGTGGAGAATGGGCGACTGGTCCAAGGTGAGCACCATTTCTTGCATTCCCAGTAATACTGTCAGTGATGTCAACACTGCCCCAGGAACCACAACCATTGATTATGCAGTATAGAAGGGTTAGAAGGTTGAAGTGTAATAATAACAGATCTCTATTATCACATACTTTAGTTCAAATTCTGGCTATCTATTCTCATGACCTTTATAGAATTAAATATATTGATTTAATAAAATATGAACAAACATCAAACTAAAGTTCTGGTCAGATCTAGGTGAAGACAGTCTAAAATACAAGTTTTCAGAAACACAAGTATATTAAAAATAATTCCTCATTGATATCTGATACATAGTCATGATCATAGACCCTAAAATTCTATGGCCTAGATGTGAAGTAATGGGTTCTTTCTACTTTATTTTATAAATAAAAAAAAAATGTAGCAATGCACAATGGAGATCATTCATAAATATTCTGAAGAATATTGTGGGAAAAGTATTCTCAATGTATAAAACACTATGGCTCTCCAGAATTGCCAGTATTGAAGCCTAAACATGAAGCCCTAGATCTCTAAAATCTAAACTATTTTTGTGATTATTGGTGATTTTCTCTTTAAAAAATTTGCATATTATCATTGCATCTGAGTTCTCAGTATATTCTCTTTCCATTAGAGTTAAATACTTTTTTTTCCAATTTTGGAGATGAATAGAACAATTTTAAATCATAGATATTATTCAATTTTCAATTAACTGCAAGGTCTAAAAGATATAACTGGAAAAAAGATCTAGATTTTACTGCAATATTTTAAATGAAGTGGGAAGCTTATACAACTGGAAGATTCTGGAAATAAAATTAGAAATTCTTAGTTACCCGACAAATACTATTACTTCCAATTAATAAAATATACCTCTTTTGTGACCTCTAGTTTCATTATATGCAAAACTAATATTAACTTGAAAGATCATGAAAAACATTGATTTTGCTTGTGTGTGTATGCTAGATTTGATAAAGATGTACCATTTATTTTACCACAATTATATAGGCACTTATTAAGTGCAGTAGGATTAGATTAATTTTAATTGGATATACTGTGTTATATTGAGCAGAAATAAATGAGTGGCTCCAATAAATATTCATCTTTACCTTAAAACTCTTTATTATTGTTAGCTTCTTTGCTTTTTCCTCAGCTTATTTAGAAGATGCATTGTGCTGTGGGTTTTTTTTTTTTTTTTTTTTCTGTCCTTAACAATTTCTTTTCACGTGAATATCTCTTCTCTTTTCCTTAAAGGCATTTCCCCTTCTTTACTTTGAGGTCTCAGGATCTCAAGTTCAAATAACAGTGTACACAAATTAAAACCAGTGGCTATGTGAATTTTATTGATTTCATTCTTCCCTTTAGACTTCTAAGGTATTACTTTCATGTTAAAATAAAGACCATCCCAAAACAATTACTGAGAGAAGGAATACTGTTGTGATTATTGAGTTTCAGTGATTAAAGTACTCAGAGACAGAAAAACACATAGTTCTCTTATTTTTATCAGCTGTGTCCGTGGAGCAGAAATAGGTACAAGCTGTCTGCCCTTGCAACTGGATTTCTGTGCTCTGCTGTGGCCCATTAATGTGTCCACTTCACTCAAATTCAACTCATATTTTTAACTATGGATGTCAATGCACCTAAGAGTACCAAAAGTTGTCTCTGTGTTGCCTTTACTCTGGAATAGCCTACTAGCTACAGTGTAGCACTGAAAACCGACTTCTCTCTGATGATAGAGATTTATCTGGGGATTCTCCTGTTGCCTACAGTTGGCTGATCACTGGCAAATATCAGCCAGGTGTGGTGGCACACGCCTGTAGTCCCAGCACTCAGGAGGCTGAGGCAGGAGGATCGGTGGGAGTTCAAGACCAGCCTGGGCTACAAAAGTGAGCTCAAGGCCAGCCTGAACTGCATAACAAGACTCTTTCTCAAAAAGACAAAAAAAAAAAAGTATCAGCTAAGCTGAAGATAAGAGTATAACATGTGCCTTAGTCTGTGTTCACTGTATCAGCTGATTAGCAGCATCCATATTTTGGATAGTTTTATTAAAAAAAAAAAAAAAAAAGAAAGGAA
>PVJA010003837.1:0-47753 GCA_004027025.1 Myocastor coypus | reverse complement strand
GACTTGTCTCCAATATGGATATGACCTTAGGATCTTTACTGGAAGGGAAAACCTTCACTTGGCAACGTAAATCTCCATTCATTCATTTAAGCCATCCTAACTTTGGAGTGCTGAACTGAAAAAAAAAAAAAAATCACAATTCCTTGCGTTAAATATAGTGACATACCTTTCACCTGAATGTGTCCTTTTGCCTTTATTTAAACTTCTTGTTTGCATTATTGAAAGTAAGCAGCAAGCAAATAAAAGTATTGTTTTATCTACTTTTTCAGAGACTTTGTTCTTTATGAAAAACTTTTATAAAGATAACATTTCTATGTAGTAGTTAGGTTAATAATAATTATAATTATTATTTTAGTAATAAACCAGATACCTTAGAATTTCAAATAATTTTATTCTTTAAATCATACTCTATAATTCATATTCATTAAGTCCTTTTTTTGTGGGACCAGGGTTCTAACTCACGACCTTGCACTTGTCCAGCAGGCACTTGTGCCTCGGAGCTATCTCCTTAGCCCCCATTAAGTCCTTTAAAATTCTAGAAAATGCATAGCTTAGCTTCATACCAAATTATAACATTATTAATAGATACTTGGACTAGAGATTATAAGTCTTTGTGATAATGTAGTGCTAGTAGAACAGTAAATCACTGGATGATTTTCTTGGGTGGCTATTTCAATATATCTTTATTTATAAGAGTTAGATATAAAGCTTCCAGCACAATGAGTTATGTTTAACTTTTTCTGTAAAATGAAAACACAACCATTTTCAGCACAGGATATAAATAGATGAAGAATCTGAAAATGTAGGTAGCTGTTCCTAATAAATAGAGAAACTATATTAAACAATGATATATTCTTTCTCAGTATAAAAATTACAAGTAAGTAAATGAGAGTCCTACTTCCTTTAATGTTGGCCTCATGGTAAAGATGTTCTAGTTTAATATTTTATACATCTTTTGGATCTTCTCTAGAAACAATATAGTGGTTGAAAATATACTATTTTTAATAATTTATTTAAGTAATTACAAAGCATCTGCATATATCTGATTTTTCTAGTCTAGTAAAAATAATTTGTCATAAATAATATTGCTGTTATAAAAATATTCTTCTATGAATTGTATTTGATATATTACATATTCATAAGTACTTAGCACTCTGTTTAAAGGAAACTCATAAGTAGCATATGTAAATTCTATGTAAAGTGTGTTTTATCTAATTAGCTTTATGGTCTTTAAGTATCCAACTTTTAATAATAAATTAGGTCAATTCAGAGAAGTGCAAAATCAAAGAACCAACAGTTTCACAAAATGTTTACTGGAATACTTCAAACAGGTCTAAAGAAGTGTGCAGATTTATCATCCTTTGTTTTGTTTTGTGTTTTAGGGAAGGGTCTACAGGGTATTCAGGGTCTCACTAGTAGATCGGACTTGCAGTGATCTACCTGCTTTATAGCCTCCCAAGAGCTGGGATTTTCAGTGCGCCCCGGGAGTGAGGCCAACATGGAAGGCACCAGGATTGAACCCGTGACCCCTGTGCCTGCTTCCAGGTGCTTTAATCCACTGAGCTGTTTTGCTGGCCCCTATCATCCTGTCATTTTGACCCTTATCTTTATTCATATTGGAGAAAGGACAGTATTAAAGGCATAATTTGTATCATTTCACATATGACTGAAAATAATCTTTCATATCTTATTTTTTGTTATAATGGATTGTTACAGCAATAATGTATGTGAGTATAGTTTTAGCATAAAGTTCATGGTGGTGCACACCTGTAATCCCAGTATTCCAAAGGTTGAGGCAGGAGTGTCACTGTGAATTTGAGACCAGCCTGAGCCACAAAGTGGGCTCCAGGCCAGCCTGAACTGCATGGTAAGACCCTGTGACAAAAGAAAAAATTAAAAATAAATTTTAAAAATAAAGGATAGGTTCATTTAATGAATATAGTGAATTGCTAAGTTTTAAAGTATAGATTCATAGGTACTGTGTGTTTCACCTTCTATATTTTTTATATTGAATCTTGTCTCTAAAAATTAATGTTGTGCTGGGCGTGGTGGCACATGCCTGTAATCCCAGCACTCGGGAGGCTGAGGCAGGAGGATTGGTGCGAGTTCGAGACCAGCCTGGGCTACAAAAGTGAGCTCAAGGCCCGTTTCAACTGCATAGCAAGACCCTGTCTCAAAATAAATAAATAAATAAATAAATAAATAAATAAATAAATAAATAAAATTAATGTTGGTGGTGCTGGTTATGAGATATCACACAGCTAGGTCCTTAAGAATAGTTATGTCATTTTGTTTCTGCTACAGGCAGGTTCAGGGAATCTGAAGGAAACTTCAGGAAACAAACATTGGTCTGATATAATCAAGAAAGTTCTGGGGCTGGGCATGGTGGCGCATGCCTGTAAGCCCAACAGTTGGGAGGCTGAGGCAGAAGGATCAGTGCAAGTTGGAGACCAGCCTGGGCTCCAAAAGTGAGCTCAAGGCCAGCCTGAACTGCATAGCAAGACCTTGTCTCAAGACAGGCAGAGGGAGAGAGGGAGGGAGGGAGGGAGGGAGGGACAGAGAGACAGAGAGAGAAGTTCCAAACTAAATAAGTAGATAACATGCGTGTGTGTGCGCGCACATGCTCACATGTTAGTAATTAAAACCAGTGCCTCATACATGGAAAACACATGCTCTGTGACAAGTTGCATTTCTGGTTCCAGATAACGTCATCTTTTTACATAATTCCCTTCTGCAGTCTGTTTTTTGCATTAGATCAAAAGATTAAAAAGATTAGATCCAAATATTCTAGAGGGGTTTTGAATCTCCCTTGGCCAGGCTAGGACCCTACCTTTATGGAGTCCCACGTGTGAACTGACCCAGTTCTGGAATATACCGGACCCCAATTAAAAGCAGCTTTTAAACCCTCAAGTGAGAATCAAAATGTATATAAAAAAAAAGTGTGTGCATAGCTTCTTACTTTTAATACATTAAATGAAGTGAGTGGTCACAGTTTAGAGAGATGCTAAACCACGAATTGAAAGGACTTTCTGTTCAAATTTAAGAAAACGCTTAGTGGCAAACCTAAATAACCAAATTAAATTTCTTTGTAGAATGGAAAAACGGAAATTATTATGGGGTTTGTGAAATTCAAAGAAGAACTAGCTTGATGAGGAAGAATTGAGAGAAAGGAAGATGTTAAAGTGTTGAAGACCCATGTTGCTTTTCTGTCTGAGCAGCTTGAGTGAGCATGAGACCGGAAACACTGCATGTACGAGGAGAGCTGCTGCTAAAGAAAAACAAGCAATGCCCTTTCTGTGCTACTGTTCGCATTCTTTAGAATTATTTTGTACTTGAAAAATTCACAAAGAAGACAAAAATTACTTATCTCTCCCTTTTTTATTAACTGAAATTCACTTTTTCAGGAGGTATAGCAAGTTCTGTGTTCAGCAAATAAGAAACTATAGATAACCTCAAAATAGGTTACTTAAATTGCAAAGGTCATTTAGGCAATTTTTTTTCTATCCAGAGGATATTGGTAGATAGAAACCAAATTGAACATATCTGTAACTGGAGAACCATCTGCGAACTGTTAGCTTTTTATTTAGATTTTTTAATATCTATAAAACTATTGATATTCGAAGACGGTAGTTGCTTAAAATTATTATAATATAAATAATCACATAAAACAAGAAAATTGAGCTCTATTCCTTAAGCAAATACACAACTATTACACTGAAAGCTATCATTGTCAGATCAGTCAGTTGATTTAAGATAGCAAGAATTGTTGGGTTCAGGGCGATAGCTCATGGTCTGAGCACCTCTCTGGCAAGCACAAAGACCAGAGTTCCGCTCCTGGTACCATGTGCTATGCTACTGCTGTGGTCAGTCGGCCATCATAATCAGGCATGGTGGTGCACACCTGTAATCCCAGTGCTGCAGGGGCTGAGACATGAGGATCACTGGGTCCGAGCTGCACAGTGAGACCTTGTTTCAGGTAAATAAGTAAAAAAAAATTTAAAAAAAGAATTTTGGACCGAGTTTTAAAGCATTTGGGCACTATCCAGATTTGTTTAGGACAAAAAAAAAAATTGTAAACAATTTACATAGTATTTCCATTAGTTAGATATGTAAATCATGATATATTCAAATAAAGATATATATAGTGTAATCCTTTAGCTTTAAAAATTTAGATAAATACATAAAGATGAGAACATTTCTTCAATCCTACTAGTAATGATATGGACTACAGCTCGATAGTGTCAACAGAGGTGATGTATATGATCTTTGAATGTCTTTATTATAAATTCTCTGGAATGATGTAAAAGGAGCAGTTTATTTGAGCTGTGTAGGAGGAAAAGGACTTTGATTCTTATAACTCTACTACATATAAATTTATTCTAATATATATATATATATATATATATAAATTTTGATTTCAAACTTAATAATTTCTTAATGAAAAAGTGCTGAAATTTCAAGTACTTTTAAACTTTTACACCTTTCCAGTCTCTAATTTTGAAAATGACTGATGTCATGGACATATTTTGATATCATACTGCTATAGAGTTTCTAAGGCAGGGTAGTTATTTGGGAATATAGGAGGCGAGACAGTTCACTGTATGAAAACAGACAGCTCTGGTTTCACTTCCAGATCTTTAATTGAAATAAGCTAATGAATCCAAAAGAAATAGTTTATAGAATGTGCTTAGCATTGGGTTTTATGCATAGTAACTATATGAATGCTATTTCTGTTATAGTGTCAGGCCTGAAGGGCAGAATGGTTGAGTTTACAAAATGTTTTTTTTTTTTTAAGTATCAGTATGGCTGGGGAGGCAAAGCCCTGAGATTACAGGCAAGTGCCCTCATGCCCAGACTAAGTTCAGATATTCTTAAGAAAACAGCATCAATGAAAGACACTGTAAGATATATACTACGTTGTAAGACACCACATATATAATTGAGAAAAATACTATATTCAATTCATTTAAGGATTTGTGAGGTGTCACTTACTGGGTAAGCACTTTGATAACTTTAAGCTGGTACTTCAATACTTAGAGAGTTGAAAGAAACATGTTTGAAGCAAGGAAACCGCTACAGAGACAGAGATTTCTGAGTTAAAAATTCCTCAGGCTGAGCTTAGTAGAACCATTCGACTTGAAAATGATGACACCAACATGAACAGCTTGAAGATGGAAACTCGAATTCTAGAGTATTTCTGGGAGTTGAGAGTGTGCTCAATGGGAATTCCAGGAAGCAAAATGCTGGATGTTACGCCTAAGTTGTATTACTTTGCTTCTGTGGTGTGATCTACTTGATTTTTCTGGCTTTAATTCTATGACAGCTAACATAGTTCATATCTTTCAAGAACAAAATACATATATTAGTGACTAACATTTTTTCCTAAGTATTAAAAACAGCATGAATGAAAAATATATAATATGAAAATGTAATATAAATAATATAACAAAAATATAGGCATAACAATATTATGTTAACATAAATATGTTAATAGTTAACATATTTTTCAGGAAATCTAAAGTAATCAATATGATTTTATATAGCCAAAAGATTAGAACTGAGAATCGAAGTCAGGACCTTCCACTGGACAGGCAGGCACTTGTGCCCCTGAGCTATCTCCCTGGCCCCTCCCTTTACCTTTTTCTAAAAGTTACTTAAACCAGTGTACTAAAAACACAAAGTAAATCTTTACTCATTTGAATATTATTATATTAAGCTAAAAAAAGAAAAACTTCTTAAGGTTGAATTTTAAGAAAGTTAGCAAAATTATTTTCTGTTCCTTTCAATCCATTTGGAGAGAATATCCAGCAGCAGTTTAGATTGGTGTTATCAAAACTGTAGGCGAAATAGCAAACAGAACCAATGGAATCTGGCTCACCTAAAGATTTTCTCCCTAAATCAACAAGTGCTTATGTACATAGTTTACTTTCACTCAGCATCAGTTAAAGATATCTCCATGACACTCTATATTGTATGTTCAATGCAGGCTTTATCTATTAAAAAAGCTTAAAAAGCATACAATACAGTTCTGGGAGAGAACTGTTCTTTTACTTGGCCCAAAAGGCTCTGGGGCATTTTGATGAAGAATTATTAGGCTATACTTTTAACTATTTTGTTTGAAAAAGAAGTTTAATTCTA
Organism: Myocastor coypus; assembly: GCA_004027025.1. Classification (NCBI taxonomy): domain Eukaryota; kingdom Metazoa; phylum Chordata; class Mammalia; order Rodentia; family Myocastoridae; genus Myocastor; species Myocastor coypus. The sequence goes on along the minus strand of PVJA010003837.1, from coordinate 41,615 downwards.
ATATTCCAAAAAGATCTTACTTACAGGCAGATAGATGTTTTATTGGAATGGCTTACTAAAATAGAAATATCTAGATTTCTATACATTTTTCTGTAATAGTGAGAGTTTTAAGGGCTGAATCCTGGCAGAATCATGAATTGAAAGCTTTATGAATCACTTTGTAATTTTAAATGTGTTCCCTTATGTCACTGTACTCATCAATGTACTGTTTTGACATAAAAAAAAAATTTGGTTATTTTTACCATTATTTCAAAACAGACACTATTCTCTATAAAACATAACTAAGCTGATATTATCACACATATTTCATTTATTTATTATATGCAAATATTTTCACTAAAGAAATCAGATGAGTTAGAATTAAAAAAAAAAAAAAATCACACACACAGAGAAAAAACACCTTTAATGTCTGCCCTCTAAGAATGGATTCAGTTCCAAGTGCCCATGTGTTAAATGAAGAAGATGAACTATTTTGGAAAGATGCTGAAACACTGACCAAAATAAATATCCAATCTTGAAACACAAACCTAATTTTGTTCTTTAGTATTGTTCAAGTCACTTTATTTAAAAGCTGAAAGACAGAACTGCCAAACATACACATAAATGAGTAGGAATGCTGCGCTAATACTTTCCAGTAGAAGTCATTAATTTCCTTATGAGATGCATGCTCCCATGCGAACGCTCCTTCACCCTTCTTAAGCCACTTGGGAATAATCCACTTACTAACAGAGGTAAAGGAGTCAATGCTATTCACCTAGCTATTGATTGGATGTAATATCATTACAGACAATGTCAGGTACAGTGAGGTTACCTATTACATTGGTTGAGGGGAAAACTAATGGAACTTCACCAGTGACATTTTTCCTCTAATTTAAGAATTCCTACTTCTTATAGAGGCCAGCTGGAAATGAGTAAAGCATTACAGAACCTTCCTTACTGTTGGCCTGGAGCACACGCATGCTGTCCAAAATACATATCTTTGGCACAGTCTAGAACTAAGGGGTCTTGAGTAATCCTTTTGCTGGCCAAGGGTGAGAATTATTAGTTTTAACTCCTAAAACCACTAACATGTTGTTTTTTCTTCTTAAAGAATCAAGAAAATAGGCTCATGTTAGTTAGGTTTTTATAAACCAATAAAAGTTAAAATAAAGTTGTATAGTGATATTTTTATAGCTAGGTTTTCTGTTTCTTTGGTAAAGTCTGAAGGTGTCATGCTATAATATTTAAGAGCTTCAAGAATTTCACAGTTTACTGCTTAGGCAAGCACAAGGAACAGGGATTGACCCCCAGTGTCCCATGCTGCCCTACTCTGTGCCCTCTGAGATGGGACTTGGGACTGGTTGTGGTAGCACACTCCTGTAATCTCAGCACTTGTGAGGCTGAAAACAGGAGGATCACCACACGTCTCATCTGTGTAGTGAGACCTGGAAGCCCCTGTAGAAAGGTATGTATTTTTTACAGTTTCTTTAGAATTGTATTTAAAATGCACAGATTAATAGTTTCCTATGCTCACAAACTAGTTGATTATATAAGCTAATGTTACAAAGTGTACACTGTAATTTCTCATATAGTATAAAATCTAATCTAAAATATTTAGACTGACAAATAGCTAACTAGCACAAAAATGCTTTTTATGTGACGTTTTATGAAGCACAGAATTGTAGAGCTCAATATTTAATCAGTAATTTTAGTTATTCATTTTTATCATAGAATCTTAATACCTCTGATATGAAACTTATTTTAGATCCATGTTCAAAATGACACACTACATTACATTATAATTTAATAAATATATTTTCTATAATCATGACTGTTAAATAAGAATGTTTAGTTATTCAGTAGTATGATATCAAGATGATCTGGCTAAAATAAAATCACAAATAGCCAGCTGAGAAAAAATTATTAAAACATTAAAATATTTATTACTTTTTTGTGATCTATTTCAGGCCAAGAATTAGTCAGAGTTTCTATCATACACCTTAATTCTAGAGCAAGATTCTATTTCAAAGTGTCAGCAAGATAGCTCAGTGAACTAAGCATCTGCTTAGGCAAGTGTGGTGACCAGGTTTGATCCCTGGAATCATGTACCATGCTGGCTCATCCTCCGGTGGCCAGTCTAGGCATGGTGGCACATACCCATAATTCCAGGGCTAAGGAGGCTAAGCTGTGTAGTGAGACCCTGTACAAAACATGTTTATACAAAAAAGTTTAGATTTTATATATTTCATCTTTTCATAGTCACTTTGTGAAATGTTAATAAACTTTTATTTTTATTCCATAATAAGATTCTGCATCATAATGCAAACAGTTTTCTATATAAGTTGAATACAAAAATACAGTCTAATTGGTGACTTTTTACTTGATGGCAAGAGTATAAGGCACTAGCAGGTAAATACTATAGATCTAGTGGATCTCAGAATACAGTGAGGGCAGAACCAAGCAAAGGAATTGGAGCTCATTCCCAGAAAGGACTATTTTCTTTCTAAACAGGAGAGGTATTTTCAAACTTCCCATCTTCAGAAAGTTCCCAAATGAAATTATGATCTCTAGAAGTACACAGGCAATGTTCTGTAATGAATTTGACAGAGACATAATATTGGTTCAATTATATGAGGAGCCAGTATGAAAAAGTGTACATAATTCATACATTTTAATGAAAGTATTATACACATAAAAATAGATTCAAATTATATTGTGCACAAATCTTGAAGAACCTACTGAAACCATGGACAGTTATTCTCTTCCCTGACTGAGTATTGTGTAAAACTTGTGGATGATTCTCTGTTGGTGCTCGTGTAGCTCCCTTTCAGTTAGTCGTGTTTTCCTTACTTTGTTACATTAGCTTGTTTGCTATCATTCTCTGGTCCTCACTGGACACCTACCAAGCACAGCGGTATCCAGGGAAACCATAGGGAAAATTCATGTAGATTACTTTGTAAATATGAGGATTCTTATGAAATGTAAATGTTTGAAAAGAGAATTTTCTTATACAATAATGAAAATTAGAAGCAGCACACATCTAAAGGACCAAAAATCGGGCATTCCAAGCATAGTTTTAATGTTACACATTGCTCTCTTCAGTGTGATAAACCTTTTGGAGGTTCTTAGGACCATTATCTAACTCATCCTGTGAGTGGTTTTGCTCCTGCCATGTTTCCTTTGTTTTCTGGTTGCAGTCACTTTGTTGTTTGACCCTTAAGTCCTTGATTTCCATTCACCTGTATTATGCCTCTCCATTTTTATTTCTTCCTTTGAGTTCTTACACTAGGGAAACTATATGGTATTTATACATGTAGGTCTCATTTATTTCACTTATGGGTATATCGTCAAGATACATCTACTTATACATGAAGTTGTCTATTTTGTCATTCTTTATAGCTGAGTAATATTCCATTGTATAAAAATACCACATCTTTTTCAACCATTCTTCAGATGATGGGCATTTTGATTGTTTCCAAGATTTGGCTAAGACAAAAGTTTAGCCATGAGGCATAAAACATAAAGCTAGATTAGCATGTTGAGCTATAAAAGGCTTAAATCAACAGCTTCCAACACTACCAGTTTTGGCAATAACCCACAACAATTGTGGAACATTGGATTATGTATACAACTACTTTCTCCCAGTTCAATGAGAAATGTCTTGAACCAATAATGATTAGGAAAAGTATCACATCTATACCCTTTGCTCTGTACAACTACTAGGAGGACAACATTATGCATTATATCAAATATTGGGGATGTAATACTAACATGTTTTGAAATTGTCACATTGTTACTTCTTATTAAAAGTAATAAAAAATAAAATAATGAAAAATTAAATATGTTCATGGATAACTTTATGTGCTACTTGATTCATCAAACATTTATACTATTGCTTATATCATAAATTAGGAATAATTATTACCAATCCCTAAAGTGCATGAAATTAGATCTGCTAATAAATTAGTTCCTTGAGGCAACAGTTACTCAGAAATATGTGTTCCCTGCTTGGGTACATATTGAGACAATGACACCCTTGATTGTCTCAACATAAGTGGCCTTTTTTGAACAGCTATATATTGCTTTGTTTGCATAGTTTAAGCTATCAAACTAAGATATTAGCACTACAACAATTTTTAGTAATACCATAAATAATGTTAAGCACTAATGCTCATTTTTTGTTGTAGTTTGATTTTGTTCAGTGTCTCATTATTAATTTCCTTTTTTAAATCAAAGAAAGAGTACAGAAGCTGCTTTGACCAAGAAATGGATATCATAACTATTTAAAGTTTTTTCCCTCTTTTGTTCTTATGATTATAGTCACAATTAGAATTTGCTTAAAAGCTTTGAGTTTATTTGTATTTTCAATAAATTTTAGCTTCACTTCACTTGTTCATTGGTTTAAACCAATTATTAAACTTCCCAAATTACTCTGGCATCTTAGCTTGTGCGATTGACACTTTCCTCTTGATGCTACCACCTAATTTGGTAAAAACGACTTTTCAAGAGTTCACATTAGCATGTATTACTAGACCATTCTTTTTTCTTTCATTCTTTCTTTAAAAAAAAAAATACTGAGAACCAAACTTAGGACCTTACCCTTACCAGACAGGTACTTGTGCTACTGAACTGTGTCTCTGGCCCCTACTAGACTATTCTACATCATTTTCAGGAAAAAGAAAAGAAAGTTAAAGAAAGGAAAAGAAAAGAAACTAAAACCTCAGTTAAATAAAATTTTACTTAATATTTCTACAAATATCCACCTTGTTTATTCTTCCCCAGATAAATGCTTTCCACTTAATTTATTGTCACAAGATCTCAATAGGGGAATTCAAGTCAATCAGTTATTAGCTATCATAAGAATGACAGACAGGAAGTAGACATTTAAATAATGAACATAATATTGTATATCTTCCTTTAGAAGAAGCTACATTTTTATTGTGATTGATTTGATTGGCTAACATTTGTGCTTATAATTTCATTCTCCAAGATAATTTTCTAATCAGTTTTATTCATAGCAATTATTAAATAAATTTTAGTCACAATTTACTATTTGGCATATAAGATGTACTGTACATATAAAGTAATATAGCCTTAGAAATTGTCACTAATACCCTAAGACTTTTTATTCTATTATTAAAGATATCCATGCTGAGATTATCTAAATATACTATTCATGGATAATTGCATACAGGAAAGATCACAATTTTCTTAGATTGAAGTGAACACCACTAAGTCAATGAAACATTTTATTTTGGGGAACTTTAGGACTTACGATTACTCACATCATTTCTTTTTTTTTTTTTTTTTTGTATTTGGCCTACTATTGCTGTCAATAATATCTATGTTACTCAAAATTATTATGAGCTATTTTCTAAACTGCTTAAGTGTGTTCTAAAGATTACTGCTCCTTTTAACTCTAGCAAGCCTTGGATGTCATAATCATGTTGTCTATGAGAATGAAAGACTTTAATCATGGAGTTGATTTATGAGGCACATTGTTTCAAAGGTCCCTCAGAGCAATATCAAACTATTTAGCAAGCAGAATTTTTTTTCAGACAGGTGAGGTTCTCTTTTTAAAATAGTCAATAAGGTATCCTTGTAAAAGAAGTATCAGTAGCTTATTACCTGGTATACCCTGTGTTTCTTTACTAGGTGTTTGTAAATTTATGTTAACATTTTATCATTTGGGCATTTATTGGAAATCTACAGAGTTACCTGTTTTAAATATATTTTAAATTTGCTCAATGTATGTCTGAAGATGAGATTAAAAATTTATTAGAAAGGAAGACTATGAGAAGGAAATAAAGAGAAGACAGACATTAACATTAATTCAGGCTCTAAAGAAACACTAACTGCACATTTCTTCTGTATTTTCACACTTCTTATTAAGCAGTTTTAATAGCGTAAACCAGAATGTGTGGATGAAACACAGTGCACACTGTAGAAAGAATGATAACCTTTACAAGTAGAAGTCAAACGTGTCTGGTGCATGTAGTGGAGTAAACGTAATCAAAACAACGGCATTTAAAGTTTTTCCTTCTCATGGGACACATCTTGGTCACCTCCCGCATAAACCCTTTCCTGGTAATAACATTTAAATTACAAAACCTCTTGATCCCAACTTTACCATCCTCTATCCATTTTAGTTTTCTCCATTAGGAAGGCCTTCAGAAGCCAGACTGCCTGTTCCTTTTGATCACAAATGAGGAAAGAGTTAAGCAGTTGTATTACAGGGTTGCTTTGTAATGCAATTGCTTATTTAAATATTAACCAATTGGCTAAAATTATGTGAAATTGTCCAGCCTCCACAACAGATAGCAATCTGCTTCTAAGTCTATCCATTGTATGTCATTGCATTTGCTCACACAGTTGTATTGACTAAGATTTGAGATTCAGAGTGATACTATAAACACTTTGCTGTTTTTGTCTTTTGTAGAGGGCTCTGAATAATTAGTTAATTAATAAATGTTTGAAAACCTAATAAATGGTGAGTATTTAGATATTAGAGCAAATTAAAATTTTGAGAGCTTTTTAATAGAATTTATGTCACACCACAGTGAAGATTAGCCTTTTACTCCTATATCTACACTATAATATAATGTAATATAATATAATATAATATAATATAATATAGAATAATGAATTAATGAGAGTTTTTACTTCTACAGAAATTAGACCAGAATTTGTTAGGAAAGGGATTGCCATGTATCATAGCAACAAATTCTGGTCTAACTATTTAGCCATTACTTGTTACCATTATATAATTCTTGGTTTTCATACATCTAGTGTTATCTCATTCATGACATTCTGAAAAAGAAATGTTCTTACTAACAAATGTTACTTGTGTTTGCTCATGTTCTTTGATTAATAGTCTACTCTATTGAATTAAATGATATAATCAAGACTAGACTACAACTTATTGCTGCGTTTCTTTCAAGTATTGAGAATGTTCTTTCTCTTCTTAGATTAAATTCATCTATTTATTTTTAAAGATAGGGTCTCTCTATACAGTCCTTGAGCTTGTAACAATCCTCTTACTTCAGCCTTCAGCCTGCTGAGATTACCGACATGCACGACTGTGCCTGGAAAATTCATCTATTTAAACTTTTATTTTAGTTTACTTCATTTCACATTTCTTGAAAAAAAGTAAAAGAAACTTTTATGTCTTTTTAGATAATTACGCCCATTTTGTCAACTGCTCTTAACATGAAGTTTTGAAGGAAAAGTAATGGTGAAACCGTTAATTATCTTTATAGAAATATAAACATTCACCAGGTACAAAATAAATATCAAGGGGCTGGGGAGATAGTTCAGGGACACAAATGCCTGCCTGGCAAGTGCAAGGTGCTGAGTTTGATCCCCAGTTTTGCCAAAAAAAATTAACAAAAATAACTAAATATTACTCAGATATTTAAAAATTAAAACATTAAAGATCAGTTAGCCAGGCATGATGGCTTATGCTTATGATTCCGGTTGTTCAGAGGCTGAGGAAGAACTTATTAGAGACCAGTAGGTTGAAACCAGCACGGGTAACAGCAAAAACTCCCTCAACAGCACCAAAGCAAGCAAAATAGAACAGTGGTCTGTTGACTAATGCTAATGTCAATAGCATGTGCATAAAATTTTGTTATTCTACAGTAAGCTGGTTTTTTAATGAATATCACATGTAAATGAGCTTAATTTCAGTTGCCATGTAACTAAGCAAACAAGCTAGATGCATCAAAAGGTAATTTTTAAAGATAAAAAGCTATACAAATTAGCCTATGTTAAAAGTAAGGCACATACTTTGACAAGGAACTTCCAAATGTAGACTATGTTATATAATCAATGTTTGTTCGTTTTGCTTATTTGTTTTAATTCAGTGAGATCACTGTCTTAGAAATCATCTATATATAAGTTACACACCACATTACTGTGGGACTCACTAGAAGACAGGGAATTTAAAAACCATTTAGTAATATGGACCATAGTAATATGGTTTGAGGGTAATAAGGTTTTGTACAAACCTTTATGGGAATAAAAATAAGAGAAGATGAGCCTGTCAGTGGTCAGAAAGGAGCAAAGAGTACTTATCTTAACCAGTATTTACAAAGAACTGAGAAAATATAAGCATTAAAAATCTCATGGTAGTTTTAAAAGATTGTAATTAGAAAGAATTTGGAGCCGGGCGTGGTGGCGCACGCCTGTAATCCCAGCACTCAGGAGGCTGAGGCAGGAGGATCCGTGCGAGTTGGAGACCAGCCTGAGCTACAAAAGTGAGCTCAAGGCCAGCCTCAACTGCATAACGAGACCCTGTCTCAAAAAGACAAAAAAAAAAAAAAAAAAAAAAAAAAAAAAAAGAATTTGGAAAGCCGTGATTTTCCTTACAATATCATGTACTAAGATTTTACTTGAATAATTCTAAATGAACTAACAAACATTCTTTAACAAATTATAGCTGTTTTAATCAGACAGAAAATAATATAACGGAAGATAAAACAAGAAAATACTTACATTTTCTTAGCCAAATTAGTATCGCTGTATTTGTATCATAAATTAAAACTACATGGAACCAAGAATGTTCCCTATAAAAGACTGTTGTATGGCAAGTGTGTTTCTTGCCAAAATGAATATCCTTGAATTGAATATAAACTTCATTTAACTGAAGCATAAAAAATGCACTAAAAGTGTATTTTATTACAGAAACCCAGGTTTTAAATATTTTTATCAACATAACAATGGATATTATCCCAGCAACAAGAAGTAGCAATTACCTCAGCAATGTATCAAGTTAATAAATAGCTCAAGTTGACAAATGTGCATTGTCGCTACACATTTTAAGCCCAGAATAATTAAAAGAGATAAATAGATAAGAAAGATATGAACAAAGGTTTAGCTCCACAATTTGAATACGTGTCTAAAGTAGAGAATAATGAATCAATTATTTGTTGCAAACCAGGTATTAGACCTTGGAGAACTGTCTGTCCAAGCAGAGAGGTGTCACTGATCCCTCAAATCATGTGTTCAGCTCCATTTTCCTTCCTGAGTCTCTTGAGTCCTTCACCCTCCACCCCAAGTTCTGCGCTACTGCAGCTGGAGCTTCTCAAAGGAATTGTTGATGTCCAAGCAAAAAGCATCTGTGTTAATCTTACTGGCTTCTTGGCCTCAACTCTGGATGGTGTAGCTCATGTTTAAGAAGTATATAAAACACCTGGCTCCCAGGTGAGGAAAAGGAAACAGCAGAAAAAATTTTAATGAACCTTTCATCTCTCTTAGTGCTCAATTACCTGTGGCAAAGGAATGCAGTCCCGTGTTATCCAGTGCATGCATAAGATCACAGGAAGGCATGGAAATGAATGTTTTTCCTCAGAAAAGCCTGCAGCATACAGACCATGCCACCTTCAGCCTTGCAATGAGAAGATTAATGTAAATACAATCACTTCACCTAGACTGGGTAAGCTGATCAAAGAGAAGATGTTTTTAGACACAGAAATTTATAACTTTTACTATTTTGTATATTACTTTAAAGCCCGAGAGCTATGACAATTTCAGAGCCCTAATTCAGACCTATTTAAAGATGAATTAGCCTAAATGGCCTTGTGGGTAAAAACAAATCCTAAAATGTATGATTCCTGAAGGTGTTTACTAAGAGCCAGGTCTAGTAAATGTTAACTTGGGCACATGACACTGGAAGTGACACATGTCACTGCATAAAGAGTTATAGGATGTGACCAAAATTTAGTTTCAGAACAGTTCTGTGATAGAATGGGAAGATAAGGTTGGAGTATAAGCCTATATGCCCTATAGTTACTGGCCTTTTGTGTGGTCTTGAACACAGATTATCTTTTGGAGAGACATGGAGTTTTAAAAAAGACTTTCATGAAGAAGGGTTGTGTGAATCTACACTACTGAGCAAGAAGTATTTTGCTGGCCATCTTGAAAGATAGAATAATATGTTTTAAATAAATAGTAGTACTATTTTGATGTTTATGTAGTTTTATACTATGAAATGCTTTCATACTTTATTCAGTTTCTGTTATTTGATCTAAACCGTCACCATGAAGTAGAGGATGCAGACTGTCCACATCTGCATAAAAGCATTCTATGCAGATATAGACTATAAGTGTGTAATAAATAGTAATGAATGAGCTAAGCTTTATTTCTGTGAAAATTAATGGCTTTTAATAACACTGCTACCTTCTGTTAATGGATTGATACTTTACATCTTGAACATACATATCTATAGTCATTCTACAGAAGACCAATTTTAATCATGCAAAATAGTATAGCCAAAAAGCAAGGAGCTTTACCATATGAAATGGTAAAGTTTGGCTCTTTATGAAAATATAAAAACCATCATTTCCAAATTAAATAATTAACATTTCTGGGAAATAAAGGGATATAGAATAAGACTAATTAAAACAAAATTTAGCAATACTGAAGCAGGTGCTCACATCTGTATATTGAATAATGACATAATCCCTTTTTTCTAATAACTACCTAAAGTCCTTGATATACCATTTGACAGAAAATAGTGAATTGAGATTTTCATTAAAATTGCATTTTCAGTCTTTATTCTTGAAAGTATATCAAAATTATAGAAATAAAATTATTGAAAATCTCAGATTTTTAAAAGTAAAATAGTGAGGGGCTGGGAAGATAGCCCTGTGGCACAAGTGCCTGCCTGGCAAGTGCAAGGTTGTGAGATCAAACCCTGGTCTCGAAAAAAATAAAATAAAATAATGAGCTGAATAATGACAAAAAATGAACTGCAGCAAGATGACCTAGTATATGTTCTAGAATACACTATTTTTTCTGAGAAAAATGCTGAGGTTAAATCTACTTGATAAATTTCTATATCAAAGTCTTATTTTAAACATTTTATTGCTATATGTTTCATTCATTTGTGACAAGGTAGAAATGTGGAATAAATATGAACTTATTTTCATGTTACTATTTCTTTGTAATTTCACTCATGTCAACAGTGTTCCATTTTCCATTTCTATAAAGGTGGATATGTTGAATATAGTTTTTCTTTTTTTAATCTTTTCTAAGAAAATACAAAAGAAGCTTAACTGGATATAAAATTGAGGTTTAAAAGTATCACACTGAATCTAGGATTTTTAATTTTGGTAACCTTTAAAATGTCCATAAGTGTCTAGACAGTTTCTTGCCATGATAAGTAATACCTGACATTCACAAAGTACAGGAGGAAAGCTTTGTGCTGGCTCTCAGTTTGTGGAAGTTGAGTCCACACTTTGGTGGCTCCAATGCAGGGTGGCGTAACAGAGGAGTAAAGCCGAGGGGAAACTGCTTGAGTCAGGCCAGCTGGGAAGCAGAAAGAATGAAGGATGAAGCTGGGGAGGAAGACGAACCCTTCCAGGCCACACCCCAGCAAGCTGCCTGCACCTGGAAGACCTCGCAGCTCTAGCGTTCTGCATGTTTTTGAATCTAGCACACTATGGCTGACACCAAAGTCTGCCACCTGCTGAAGCAGTACCAGGTCCCCTCGGATTATGTCTGTATTGGCCTCTGAGAGCCTAGATGGCCAAGAACTGAAACCAGTGGATCCTGTGAAATCAATACTCCAGGCTATCATTTTCCTTTTCCAACTGGGTGCCCTACAGCTCTCGCTCTCTCTTTTTCTTTTTTTTTTTTTTTTTTTTTGTCTTTTTGAGACAGGGTTTCACTATGCAGTTCAGGCTGGCCTTGAGCTCACTTTGGTAGCTCAGGCTGGTCTTGAACTCACACTGATCCTTCTACCTCAGCCTCCCAATTGCTGGGATTACAGGCATGCACCACCACACCCGGCTCCTATGGCTCTCTTAATGTAAAGTCTTTCACTATACAACTTTGTACAAAGACTAAAAAAGGGTCTGCTGGTTTCTATGACATCTTTAAGCCATGTTTTATTGTTATGTGGCAAGTACTTAATTTATTTTTAATGTTAACCTTTGTAGCACACTGTCTTCTACTTTGTCTTTTCTTGAGGTTTTTTTTTTTTTGTGGCAAAACAGAAACTTTTAAAATGGATTTTTATTCCTGTTTCTTGCAATATGTTACACTAAATATAGCAAATGTAACTGTTACAAGCTGAATACTGAACTTCTTTTGAATTTCTCCCTCTACATTCACCAGTCTACTGCCCTCAAGCTCAGTTTCCCACAAGACTCAGTACATGAGCAAAATGTAGACACTTTTTGCCAAAGCATAACACACATTGCCTAAAGTCCATCTACCAGTATAGTCTTTGTTTCCAATGAAATCTTATGAACTTAGTCTATCAGGACTTCGGTCTTTTGAGCTTTGACCAGATTCTCCTCCAAACTTGGCTTGAGGCAATCTAAAGCTTCTTTAGTTGCCATCTCTAAACCTTTCCAAATGTGTCCCACAAACCCATTCCAAAGATTTCTGAGCCATGTGGTCAGATCACAGTCAGCAACAACCCCAATTCTCTACTACCAAAAACCTGTCTTGATCACTTCCTTCATCACTTGTACAAAATACCTGACATTGGCAACTTTTTGTTCTTGTTGTTTATTTTTTCATTACTGGGAATAGAACTCAGGACCTTGTGCTTGATAGACAGGCACTGATGCTGCTGAGCTATTTCCCTGGCCCTGACACTCAAAATATAAAGAAAGTTTTGAAGGCCAGCCTGAACTTTGTAACAAAACCCTGTTTCAAGAAAACAAAACAAACAAAGCAAGGCCTTCCTTAATCCTTTCCATTCCATGAAAGCTAGGAGGGGAAAGAAGTCCTGGAAGGAAAGTTTAAATTTAGGAGCTGGGGAGATAGCTCAGTACAATAAGTGCTTGCCTGGCAAGTTCAAGGACCAGAGTTCAATCCCTGGTTCTGAAAAAAAAAAAAAAAAAATTAAAATTAAAGGTTTATCTTAGTACAGTTTGTAGAGATTCCAGTTATGGTTATTTGGCTCCAGACCAAGGTGGCTTGGCACAGGGTTGTAGCAGAGGAGAAGCTCTTTATGCCCTGGTCTTGGGAAGAGAGACACAATCTTCAGGACCACGCCCCAAGTGGCCTACCTCTCCCAACAAGAGCCTACTTCCTAAGAGCAAGTCAGTTATAATCCCTTATACAAGCATCTTCCAAAGGTTCCACCTGTGTTTACGCACAGTTTAGGGGAATATCTAGGTGTATTCCATAACAACAAGTAAGAATGCTGTTAATTTTTTCTACCCTTGGGTTGCTATGTATGTATTTTTTTTTGTTTTTATATTTCACAAGGTTATATAAATGAATCAAAATGAGCACATATAAAAAAGTAAGCTCAAGGCCAGCCTGAAATGCAAAGTGAGACCCTGTCTCAAAAAAGACCGAAAAAAAACAAAAGAAAGAAAGAAAAAAACAAAATGAGCACATAAAATACCTCCTCTTGAATCACTGACCTATATCTCTGCTAACGATGACAGTGTTGGTATCTGTAGATGACTCAATCCACATGTTTCTGTTTCACAGCTGCTCTGACCTTCAAATGCCTGGGTGATCAGTGGCCAGTGTACTGTCGAGTGATACGTGAGAAGAATCTGTGTCAAGACATGCGGTGGTATCAACGCTGCTGCGAGACCTGTAGGGACTTCTATGCCCAGAAGCTGCAGCAGAAGAGTTGACCTCTGGTGTGCCAGCTCACAGCTCCTGCAATTGCATTATTTATAAACACACACTAGCATGTTTTCCTGACCAAATATTATCAGATTACATATAATTTAATCAAATTAATTTATTTTTTGCCTGTCAAACATCCCATGTGGTGTTTTGGTTATACAGACAATTTGATTTATACTATAAGGCTTCATAAATAATTTTATATGAATGAATAAGTCGGATCCAATGACCTAATGGGGATAAAAAGGTACTAAATAAGATTAGACTTTTTTTTGGTTTAAATTTGGGCTGTCTCTAAGGTGCTACTTTCTCTCTACCAATAGCATTGAGTTATCCAGTATATATAATACCTTAGCATTATAGCTTAGTTATATATGTAAAAATATGATGGGGTTTTTTAGTATCCTGCTGCAGAATTAGCCCATTTTTTGTAATCTGCAGGAGATGTGTAAACATAACAAACAGATTTTTAGAGTATGTGTTATAAATTTGGTTAAGATTTAGAGACATTCACAGAAAAATTCTACTGTAATGATCTTGCTTTAATAATCAAAAAGTCAAGCAGAGACCTTTATCATGTACTTGAACACAGGTATTGTAACAATGAAACACTGTAATGGTTTGCACTGAATCACCATGGCACTGTTAAAATAGAGTAGAGAAACTTAGAGAAATGGCAGCATCTTACAAAAATGTGTATTATTTTAACATGTTGTCATTAGATTTTAGTACTTTAAATATTTTGAACAAAGAAAACATTGAGCTCCAGTCCATTTCGTATCTTTTTAGCAGATTTGTGAGAGAGTATAGTACACAGATTCATAAATCATGAAATTTACAAAATATTTTAAGCCTTTTTCCTAAAAATAAGGAAAAACAAAAAGCATATAATATTTTGGTAGTTTCATCTTGTTACTTTCTTTTAAAAATTTAAATTCTACAATTCTGTAAAATGTTCAAAAGCCCGCTTAATTTTTTTTTTTTCCTGTGAGAGCATATTGTACATGATTCACATGATTTCTTAGATTTTTTTTTTCAATAGAATATGTGAAACTTCCTTTTGGGAGATACTTCTTTACAGATCTTTGACATATCCATGGTTAGCAAGAAAAGACACTGCCTGCTATTGTTCTAAAGTATCTTCGAAAGGGTGTTTGTATAATGAACTATGATGGAAAATAATGTCTCTCTGAAACAAAGGACAAATTGCTTCTCATCAAAAATTATTGGGGTCTGGGGAGATAGCTCTCTGGTACAAGTGCCTGCCTGGCAAGTGCAACGTCATGAGTTCAAACCCCAGTCCTCGCCACACACAAAAAAACTTCAGATTTCTCTAATTTACTACATGTACAGATATCAACTGGCTGCTTTCATGGTACCCTGTGTGAAATGGGGCTCAGAGAACTAGTACAGAAAATGCAGATTCCCTGAACATTTGTATTGCTGTAATAAAGTCCTTTGTCTCTAACCCAGGAGTCCTGTGTTTTTGGCTCTAAACTATGACAGGTAAACTTGATAAATTAAATATGTAGTAAACTCTTCACACGTTCAATGTCTGATGTGTTACTCATTAACACTTTGACCTTCATCTGAATAATTTTAACATTGGGGTAACTTTGCTTTTAAATTGTTCATTACTATATAAATCTTTTAATTGCAGAAATACAAGATTAGCCTGTCTCCCCATGTCTTGTGGAAAATGGTACTAGGATTAAAAACAAAAATTAAAGAATAAGAGATGACTTTGTAATTCCATCCTTGACTTCTGAATCTATAAATCTCAATAGAAATAGCATGTATATTGGTCCATGATTCAGAAAATATCTATCTTACATTTAAAATTTATGTTAGGTCCAGCCAGATAGCTCAGCGATCTAAAGCACCTGCTTAGGCAAGCTTAGGCAACCTCAGGGACTGTGGTTAGATCCCGAGCACCACATGCTGTGCAGGCCCCACCCCCAGGGGAGGCTGAGCTAGCCATAATATAAATAAATAAATAAAGTTTAAAACATTTTTTAAAAATGCTATCTCAAATAAAAATAAATTAGAAAAAATAAATAAAATGTTATCTCAGAGCACTCCTTGGGTGCCAGAACTAAATCTTAAAAAAAAACAAATCATAACATCATTGTATTACCATCTGCTTCAGGCTAATTGAGGGCGTGGGTAAGAGTTTACATGAGCAGGAATGCATTACCACATTTTATTTGCTAGTAAACAAATGCTCTAGACAGAAACAATGTTATGTGGAATACCAAGAATCAATGAGACATTTGTTAAATAACAACTGGAATTTTGACAGAAGCATTGCATGTCAAAAAGGCAGATCCATAGTTAGAGTGAATAGCTACTCCAGTGAGAACAAGCCGCTGCCTCTGTTGGAATGGAATTGGCCTAATGCAGTCAACCTGGAATCAAGGTGAGCTAAAATTACTTTCCATATAGTAACATCCAGTGGGGACATAATATCGTCTCTGCTATTCTTAGTCTGAACGCTGGATAGTGATTGTCACTAGTTTGGCCTTGGTGAGTGGGTGTCCATGTGAAGTTCCCCCTGAATAATTTCTACCTCCCCCACCATTGTTGTGCAAGTGCATTGGTCAAAGATAAAGTTTACTGGTGTAAACGAATGGCCAGTACCTGTCGGTCATGTCACTTCATCCATTTATTGTTATCCTTCTGTCCTGAGAGTGTTCTTTGGCAAGCAGTCAAATGAAATATAAGTATATAATTTTTATCAGGGAGATCAATCCACATACTCTTTACCCATAGGGCACAAACTTTTATTTTTATTATTAGTTTTTATTTTGGGGAGTACCACGGATCAAACTGAAGACCTTGCACTTGTCAGGTATCACTTATTCCACTAAGCTGTCTCCCTGGTCCCCTAAAATTTTTAAATCCTGGTACTTATAAGTCCCTGCCAAAGCAGCCAACCTATTATCCACAGACAATGGATTATTGTATTTCATTATCTCCAACCATCTTTCTTTCAGACAAAATGAGAAACCAGATGCACATTGTTATGGTTTGTGTCTAGTTGCCCCCCACAAAGCATCATGCAGTCATGGGGCAGACTTCTAGAACTTTTGATTAACTCATGATCCGCTGGGATTATGGGTGTGAGTGCTGCACCCAGGCTGGGGCAGACAGCCTGAGTGAAACCTAAGAAAGACAGACTTGCTCTGTAGCATTCTTGCTGCTACTCTTCCTTTGCTCTCTACTCTGCTGCCGCCATGAAAGGTTGCTATTTGTCATGTGCCGCTCTGCCTTAGAGCCAGCTGAGTATGCACTGAAACCTCCAGTAACTGTGAGCTAAATAAACCTTTCCTTTCTTCATTTTGAGTGTTAGATATTTGTGCCAGCAATGAGAGAAGAGTAACTGAGACACACGTTCTAACTGTGAGGACTTTCTTTACTACTCTCGTTTAAGACCATCTCTGTGTGGAGCTGTAGAGCTATAGCTTTCTACTCTTGGTAATGCTAGCATACCGTGAAGAACCATTAATAGAGTATGAACAGGTGTTCCCTAGTCCAATCAGCCAGTCATAAGAAATGTTCTGTGAGACGAGCTGTGAGAATGATGTTCTGCTCAGGCAGTTGGTGCATGGCTTTATTAGATTACACATCAATCAATTTACAATGGCCAGACCTTTTTCATGGGAATTTACTGATCCATGGCCAAACATGAAGCATTTCGGAAGACTGAATAGCATGCAAGGTATTTATTTGTAGCGAAATGCACAACTTTGCTTCCTAGTCCTATATATCATGCCGAGACTCACCAGTGTGATCCAGAGGCTCTATATTGGATCATTATGTGCCCCTGAGTTTTCCAGGTGCCACCTTATGTGTTGTGCCATACAGCTCAAATATCAGACTAGCTTCATTCACAGCCTTGGCCGCAGTCTCTTCTCTTATTCTATGCACTTCACAGAACTAGAAGTTTTCAGAGTATTCATTCATCAATTTTAGAAGATACCATTAATAAATGAAGCATAAGTTAAGATAGCACTCCAGTTGGACTCTATGCCTCTTCCTTAGGATTGGCAAGAGTTATGATACTATCTTTCAGCTTGGAATAGTTCAGCATGTCACACAATTCTAGAAATTTTACTAAAGGGTGCTGTCTTTGAAACCTTTAGTAGTTTAATTCATGAGAGGGTGGGGAGATAGCTCAGTAGAATAAGCACTTGCCTGGTAAGCTCAAGGGCCTGAGTTCAATCCCTGGTTCTGAAAAACAAAAATTCATATAGACAGGCACATATAACTCTTATTAGGGACTCTAATTAATGTTATTAGCTAGTGCATCCTATTCAACAGACCCAGTAAACACGGCATTACCCTTGTGGTGAAGTATGATAGCCCATGAATTATAGCAAAGATCATGAATTTTGTAGATTAGAGAGATGATATGACCCCAAGGTCAGATGTGAAGGTAATTTTTAGACTGAACTGTTAGGTCCCTCCCATGGACTCACTTGCTCTGGAGTATGTCTAGAAGCTCAGGCAGAATTTAACCCACCATCTGATAGTGGTTATCCAATATAATTTTCCAAAATTAATCTCTTCAGAAAACTGAGAAAAGGAACTACAATTTACTACGCCTGTATTCTTCTGGTCCTTGATGGTAGAAGAAATTCTGCAATTCTTGTAAGAATGTAGTGATAGTTTAGTTTCTAACTTCAGGACATGGAGGCAGTTCTAGGGCTTTCTACTGCCTTTAAAACCAGGAAAGACTTGATCCCATAACCATAAGGAGATTGAGGAAGGCAAGGGTTCTGTCAGTCTTCCAGTACATCTGTGCCAAATCTGCTCTCTAGAACCAGGACAAAATCTGCAGATGGGTAGATTCAGAGACTCTTGAGACCATTATGAGACAGATTTATGCCACAACGTGGTGACATTGTCTAACTTCAACAATCTCTTCCCCTGACTACTATGCTAAGTAGTAATCAATGTCATCAGAAATTTTTATCACTTAAGTGCCAGTAAATGTGTAATTACCAAAAGACTTTTTAAAGAGAATAAAAATAGCAAAAAAAAAAAAAAAATTAGAAATGATACAGAATTTCACTAAACAAAATGAAAAATTCAGTAATGGTTGTTATGTTGCATAATATTATCATCAAATTAATTGATTAGATTATCAGATGTAAACATGTGAAATTAGTTTTTAGAAATTATATGAAATTATAAATAAGAAGGAAAAAAGCATGAACTGCTCCATTCAATAGACCAACAGAAATCAGCAGCACGATTATTCAAGCTTTCCAGGAAATATGCCTAAATATATGTTTCTAACATTTTATGTGCTTTCTTTTGTCCTTTCCCTCATCCTAGTTTTTCCTTCTCTTTGAAGAGATTCTTTCCCTTTCACAGTATTTATAATATCTTTCAGACTTTATTTACTCTTTCAGGTTCTTACACTAGTGAGATAATGTATTTTCACACATGGGTCTGATTTATTTCACCTATAAGTATGGTTTCTACTGGTATGCACATACCTATAAAAGACTCAAGTTTATCATTCTTTATAGCTAAGTAATACTCCATTGTATAAAAATACCATATTCTCTTATCCATTCTTCAGTTGATGGACATGTGGTATGTTTCCAAAATGAACCTATGACAAATTGTGCTGCTTTAAACATGGGGGCACATATATTGCTGGGGTATGATTTTTTTTAGTTCCTCTGGAAAAATATCCAGAAAGTAAATAGCTGAGTTTAATGGGATCTGCAAGCCCCAATTTTTTGAAAGATCTTTTCACTGATTTCTGTAGTGATTGTATCAGTTTGTACTCCCACCAACAGTGGAGAAGGGTTCCGTTTTCCCCACAGCCACTCAGACATTTGTTATTGGCTGACTTCTTGATGTTAGCCATTCTTAGAGCTGGAATCTGTGTTGTTTTAATTTTCATTTTTCAAATGACCAATTATGTTGAACATTTTTGCATATATTCATCTTCCACTTTTATTTCTTCATCTGAGAAGTGTATGTTCATCTCAGATCCCCACTGTTTTAACTGAACCTTTGAATATGGGGGTTCTTATTGTTTTTAATTCCTTATAAGTTTTGATAAAAGTCCTTTAAGATTGATTATCTGTCCCTCGTTGGAGCACAGTTATCCTTTATGAAAAGACTTTCTAGAGAAATCTGGAAGATAAATTTACAGGACCAATTTTGAGGGGCATACACTGATCCTTTCCCAGAGAACGGGCCACTTCAAGAGACTAGATGTGAGAATTTAAATAATAATTAATCCTGGCATGCCATGGATGACTAAAGCTTGAATTCTATGAATCAAATCATGTCAACAAATAAACTTTCGACTTATTTTTTAAAAGCTCTGTTCTGTGGAACCTCTTCCAACACTTGTAATTCTAACTCAGTGAGAAGGGCAGTGTTGCAGTGATCGTGTTTGTCATAGGGAGTTGGCACCTATGCACGGCATGTCTTAATCTTCTCCTGCCATCTCTCAGGCCTTTTGTCACTGGCAGACAATTTATCTCCATAAATCAATGTCATTTGTTAAATAAATTCTGAAGCCAAATCACAAACAGAAGGAGATGATAGAGAATGTAGCTGGCTTTTAAAATACAGAAGGCAAACAAGGTTTTAATGTTTGGTTTTTCTAGATTGCTTTATAGCCGACAGTTGAAACATACAGTTATGCCTTATGTGTTCTTAAAACAGCAGTAAATAGCTTTAGTGCTTTCTAAGCACTAAACTAAATGCTACGCTTTCTGTTCATCACTATACTTAGCAAATCTCTCAAGTATTTTGTGTTATGCCTTGCATCTAGAAGTGTGTCCCCCTCGACCCGCCCCCGCCATGCATGCTTGGCTCACAGGTGGGGCTTTTCTGAGGTACCAAGACCCAGGAGTGTGAAAGTGGAGTACCCACAGGGGAATGTGAACTAAGGCCATAGTGCTAAATTAGTCTTTTGATTGACTTGGTATAGTTTTGGGTGTGAATAATGAGAAAGCTCACCCTGTGGGTGGCCCCACCCAAAAGACTTGTAGGCAAGTAAGATGGAAGGGAAAGGGAGGCTTGCTGCTTGCTGCCACCTGTGTCCTGCTTCCCTGTCGCTAAGATGTTTCTTCTCTGTGCTGCTGCTCTGCCATGCTGTCCTGCCTTGGAGCCCACTGACTATGGCCTAAAAGCTCTCAGAACTGGGAGCTGAAGTAAACCTTTCCTGCTTAAACACTGGGTGTGCGATTATTTTGTCTCAGCAAAGTACCCCACACCCTTTATAGGATACTATTAATGTTTTCAGTTTAAACCCAAGACACTGAGGCTTCCAGGTTCAGTAACTTGTCTAAAGGACAACTTAGATGTAAGAAATAGAACGACTCTGACTCAAAATTATGTGCACTCAATCACTATGGTTGCTGCTTCTTTCAGATTTAAAAAATATTTTATAATTGATATATAAAGATTTACCAATAAAAATTCTCCAAATAATTTTCAAACTAAAATAATGTGATGAAATTCCATTGCACAAATGGACATGGTGGCACACACCAGTAATCTCAGCACTTCGGAGGCTGAGGGAGGAGGATCAGTGTGAATTCGAGACCAGCCTGGACTAGTGAGCTCAAGGCCTGAACTGCATAGAGAGACCCTATCTCAAAAAGACAAAAAAAAAAGGAAAGAAATTGCATTGCATATCTGAACAGTATACAGGGTTTTCAGCTGGAAATACTTTCAGATACTTTAGTTAACTGAAAGGAAAGGACACTAGGAAGAATTAGTGCATAGTGTTTTCAACTAATGAAATCTATATTTAATTCTATTTTATCAATTCCCCTGATAGAAAAAGAAATAGCCGAGAGTAAAAAATTCATGGGAAAATTATATTTTTATAAAAACTTGTCAGAAAGAAAGAATAAATGGCTACCTGCACTGGAAAGGGTTGAGAAGCCTCGTATAGCATTTGTTATTCTCAGATAAAACTATGAGTAAATAGAAATCCTAAGTCAATATTTATCCAATTACCCTAAAGGAACTTAAGTTCTATGAGTTAGTGAGAAAATAAAAGAATAGGTGTCATAAGATGAAATCAGCGTGGTGATTGCTAGCACAGTTTATAACTTTTCAATATGAACTTATGTGTTATAAATCCAAACAACTGCAGAGCATGTCGAATTTTTTCCACTAAGCATAAGTGCAACAGAAAATTAAAAGACAGTGTTCAATCATTTTTTAAATTAAATTTATTGGATTACCAATTTCCAATAACAGTTGAAAAGATGCCAGAAGACAAAAAAAAAAAAAAGTCATTGTTTGTTGAACAAAGGATTTCACTGGGGTTTTCATACAGAACCCATATTAAAAATGACAATCAAGTAAGACGGACGTTTTCTAAAGTGTCACCTAACACAGAGGCTCCTAAAAGTACAGAACACATTAGCCAACTAAACATAGCAAGATAAAGTTATAAATATTTAACCCTGAACTTTCAACAGAGGAGGAAAAAAATTAATATCTAAGATGAAAACTGCATAGCATTTTTATGTCAGGTAGCTGTCAGTCATGGCCCATAAAGGACGATTAGGAGGTAGTGGGCAGAGAGGGAAAGAAATGTCTCAGTCATGAGCAGAGACGTCGTCCTTCTGTGATGATGTTGTGGGCTGCAGTATTTTAAAGAAGAAACAGAATTCAGTTTCCTGGCTGCAGTCCCAGAGGCTACCTACAGAGAGCAGTTTTTCATAGTAAAAAAAGGGCAATGGAAGACAAGTGCCTGAGACTAAATCTGTGAATGGGAAGACAAACACATACCTGTAAATATCACACATTCTTTTTCTGGTGTGAGAAACCGAAAGTAAATAAGAATCAGAATGTGTGCTAGATTGTAATAAATAGGAAGAAAATGCTCAATTGGGAAGGGACCTAAGGAGAGGAGAGAGGGAAGGGAATGAAGGGAAAAGAAAGAACTAGAAAAGAAAGAAAAGCAAAGAAATACAAACTATAGTAAATATGGAGGGGAGGAGGGGCTTAATGGGAAAAATGAGAAATTGGGAGAAAAAAAGAGATAAATCATGTACAGGTACAAAGCTCCTATGAGAAAGTAATCATGCATATTTAAAATGTACAGATAAATTTAATTAATAGTTTACAAGAAAAACTCTGGGCATACAGGGCATAACAGAGGAATCTAAAAGGATGTCTAAGGAAAACTGAAAGCTCATGTCACCTACCTCATGCTTTGGCTAAGAAAAATGCTTAATCTAATGTATTTGGATCGAAGTTCCATGCTTCCACTTGCCAGTATAGAGAGCCAAAGACGAGGAAGGTTCTTCTTGAAGATGTGTGATATTCCCCAAAGAATCTTTTAGAGAAAGCAAAGAAGTATTTGCTCATTAGATATAGTCTGGCTACAGCCAAAACATCCAGATAATATCAAGCACATGCATATATTCATAGTACACTCAATTCTGGAAACACTGGTGTTTATTTTGTTAACTGTCATATAAAGTATATATTACTTCAGTAAATTTATTTTTAAAGCACCTAAAATGTGTTTCAAATTTTGTAAGCAATGGCAGAATTCATGTCCAAAAAATTCTTATATAACATGTTAACTGTTTAATTAAGTTTTACAGCTATAAGTAGCATAGATTTTTGTTAAAATGGCTCCCCTTTTATTGGTATCAAGAAGGTAAGAACTCTCCTGGGTCTTGTCTGCTTCAGGAACATCCTGGATGCTGGTTTCCGTAAGCGATATGGCACTGTTCTGAAATCTAATGCTGATACATTCCACTTGTAACCCCACTACCCTGGAAGGATTCCTGCTACATCAGAGTTTATACATACGTAAAAAAAGAGCAGGCAACCCACGCCTTTTAGACACCTCTGATGTATTTATTATTTGCTTTCTCACAAGTGGGACATTCCTCTTTTCCTCCAGATGGAATTTTATACTTTCCCAGTGAGAAATATAGGTCATCTTAAGCAACATGTCTTGTGAGGACAGTGCATATCTCACCATTACAGTCATCCCCACTCTGGCTTGCGGTAGCATCCAAGCCACACCTCCACTTTGGCTTTCTTAACAGCAGACAGCTTTGATTACCATGGCACCACAAGCAGCCATGTTTCCCATTAACTCCAAAGGTGCCAGGTGGACCCCAGACATCACTGCAGCTGAGCCAGCTTGCAGCACAACCTAAAAGATCTCCACAGTGAGTGGGCAGAGGGAGTGGATTGGGCACTAAATTATTGTAACCAATCTTAAAGCAAATTCTTGTCATGCCCCTACTCAGACAAGCCTACAACCTGAAACTTGTTTTGTTTCATGTGAGCTTGAGACTCTGGGAGCCAGAACGTCAGATGAAATGAGATACTGAGTATCGCATGTGGGGCTGACTATGCAGGGCCAAGGCAGTTGTGCCCTTTGGAGAGAGAAAAACCAATACAGGTGATTTTATTGTGCTCCAACTTGTGAGCCATAACACTGAGATTCTGCCAGCCTTTGTGCAGAAAACAGCACCCCTTAACCCCTCTGCATTATTGGTACAGATTCTAGATCGAGAAACATTCAGTGCTCTGCATATCTAATTTTGTTATCCTGTTCATTTTAATTCATACAGCCTTATCTGTCCCACTGAAGCACCCTCAGTGGTGTGTGTGTGTGTGTGTCTGTGTGTGTGTGTGTCTGTGTGTGTGTGTGTGCACACGCATGCATGCACGCACGCATGTGGGCATATGTGTGTTTAAGCTAGGGTATGGGTTTCTTTATTCTTGTGATAAGTGGATGTGTCATTTTAAGAATGGCTTGAGAATACCCGGTTTCAGCTGTCAGTTGGAGTAGCCCCACACTCATTAATAATGGAGGTGTCCAACCAGAACAGCTCTGCCTGCCTTTGTTTCCACTGTAGAAGAAGGGAGGTATGGATCTCTCTGTTTTGCCCAATAACAACCATCCTGACAAATTTCTGCAGCTTGATGTGAAGTCTCTAATGAAGAGCCCAGCCCTTCAGCAAGCTAGCCTCGCGAGACTGCTGAGTGGAAACCATCCTGCTGCACAACACTGGCAAAACCTTGTCTACTCACAGGTAAGATGCGGAGACATACAGCTATGGGGGGGGGCTGCAGTATCTTCTTCTGTAGAATATTTCATTATTTGTATAAAAGAAGGCATGGAGAAGTGAGTAGCAGGTGGCTGCTGTCTCTTACAATGCCTGTATTAAATGGGTGAGTTCGCCAACCTGTCTACTCCTTTCAGTCACTGGCTTCTCTGCCTGCATTCATTTTAGTTTCTGTTTATTTGATTTTTGTACTCATTTTTATCCTTCTCTCTGAAATTTTTGAAGCCAATTATTACATTTTGAATGAAACTTGTGTCCTTTTACTTCAGTGTAGCATCAATATAAAGTCTATGAAGCTTACACTGCAGGGTATACAATTCTCTGAGATAGCTATGAACTTGCTTTGGCCTGCCTTACAGTCTAGCTGCCCTTATTCTGAACAAGGAAGACTCAGACACAAAAAAATAAAAACCAAATGAGAAAACAGAGGGGAGAGAAAGGAAGAAAGAAAGAAAGAAAGAAAGAAAGAAAGAAAGAAAGAAAGAAAGAGAGAGAGAGAGATCAAGTTGTAGGGCTGGGGAGATAGCTCCATGCTCCAAGTGCCTGCCTGGCAAGTGCAAGGTCCTGAGTTCAAACCCGGGTCCCACAAAAAAGAAAGAAAGAAAGAAAGAAAGAAAGAAAGAAAGAAAGAAAGAAAGAAAGAAAGAAAGAAAGAAAGAAAGAAAAGAAAGAAAAATTCAGGTTGAGGAACTCTCCATCTTGGAAACTTCTAGCTGTTATTTTAGATGCAGTTCTTTCCCATGAGGGTCCATGTGGACTAGACATCCAAATCAGCCCTTCAAGCCGAATGTGGATCTACACAGTATCTCTCTTCTTCTTCCTTTGCCTCTTCCTTGTCGCTGAAAGAAAGAGGAGAATAAAACTGTGATGAGTTGCATGTGCCAGAATAAACATAAAGGCCCAGACTGTTACACAGCTAATGAAACAGGAATAATCTTTCTTTTAAGATGTAGAAACTAATGGGATTAAGGGTTAGACAAGTTAGCAACAGGAAGAAACATGTCATTTCAGAACAGATGTGACTGACCTGCAAACCCCTGCAAGTCATTAAATCCTTTGGAGTGGTTCAAATTCCCTGAACAGAAATTTGTTTTCTTTCAAGAACAGTTGCTGCTCATGTGTCCTGGTATAAAGTGACTCCTTTGTGGTATATTTGTGGGCTCTGTGGGACATTTACTATGAGATCATTCAAAATCAAGTACACTCAAATGATTATGTAAGTGTTTCCCCCACCTATAAGGGTTTTAATTTATCTCCATTCTAAGGCAGGCTAGTGGGGCAACTGACATTTTTTTGAATTTTGTGTCCATGCTTTCATAATCCTCGAGTACTCTTTCCTTAACTTTACACACCCATTGTACTGTTTTGTGCTTTAGTTTTAAGTTAAATGGAATGCTCTTCCACCCTTATCTTCCTTGTTCTGTGTGTCACAGAAAAAAAGGCCTCAAAAATTTTTCGGAAAACCTCATCCTTCCCCATCCTGTGAAGGTTAGTCTAAAAAAGCCGTAATTCAGATATTTTTGAGACTGACATTTTGCTTGAAACTGGTGTCAACCTATTTCTTTCATTGGGAACTTTACAGTTTAAAATTCAGTTGTTTTGGGTCCCTAAATCTGAAAGAAATACAAACTTTTACAAGACAATCTTTTCTTCTTCTTTTTTTTTTTTTGTGGGACCAGGGTTCGAACTCACGACCTTGCACTTGCCCAGCAGGCACTTGTGCCTCGGAGCTATCTCCCCAGCCCCCTAAGACAATCTTTTCTTAATACACTTGATTTTCTATTTTTTTTACCCTTGATTTTCTTATTTTAGTCAGAAGGTGATCTAATGAAGGATAAATGCTATTGAAGTAATGCAGGGCATGGGAAGGAGAGGTAGTAAATCAAGTATAAATTCATGTGATTTGGGAGGTGAAGCACAAACTATGAGTAACAGCAATTATATTCAAAATTTTACAATGTATCAATAAATAATATTCTCTTTGGATGAATCTTAAAATCTAGGGTGGATATATTCATGAGAAAATAATCTCAAAGAAATGAGCTTATGAATATTTCAAATAATTGAACTGTTTCATAGATGAAGACATCGATAATGCACCCATGAAATGGCAGCTGTTAAACTGCTCATTAACTTGAACTTCTCCTTCTTATGGGGGATCCATTATCCAATGAGAACAGGGAAAGGAAAAACATTAAGCCAACAATAAGTAAATAGGATGCAGCACTGGAAATATTTCTTTTTTCAAATATACTGTAAGCTGACTGTAGAAAAATCTAGCATGGTTCTTCATCCAAGCCTGTGTTTTCACTTGCAAAATAAGCACAATACTTGCTTAAAGTCTTTCCTTAAAAGCAAGAACAAATACAGTAGTCCCTTGTTATTTCATGATTCAACTTTAATGGACTTGCTGTTTCATAGGTTTTCAAAAAATAGCAAGCTAAATTATTTAACACAGATTTTTCATTATATTGTGAGATTTTGGGGTAGTGTACAATACTGTCGATATATATATATATATATATATATATATATATATATATATGCATAGTATTTATCACTTTAGTGATTTTTGCCTAATAAAAATTTAAACATATAAAATATATTTCAAATTTTAATTCTAACATATTAAAAGAATGTTAGAAATAAAATACACTGTTTATAGTATGTATATCTTTAGTAGATGAATATATACTGTGCCATACAGTATACATATGTTGTTAAAATTATGTAGGTTTATGGGTTTATGACATTAGAAAATGGTTAAGAGTGTGGGAGCAGTGTGTGCATATACTTTGTATGTATGTATACTTTATATATATATATATATATAGATATATAGATATATATACACTAAAATAAATATAACATACTACTATGATTTTCACTTACTGCAGAGGTATCTGGAACATAACCTCTGCAAAAAGTAAGGGAGCACTGTAAACCATAAATTAAAATATAAGGTAAAATTTAGAGATAGTTTCCTATAAAATTGGAAGACTATAAATAGAAATGTATACATATGTGCTATTTACTAATATCTCACAATGTAATGAAATTATCGTTGTATTGGAATTTAGGAAGCAGCAGATAATTCAACACTATTATTTTGTAAGTACAGTGGTTAGAGATGTTTGTGCATGTGGGTAAATGGTTGTGGTGGTTAGGGAATATAATCAACACATTTGTCATTTAAGTAACTCAAGACGTAAATTTGATACTTACATGACATCCATATGTTAGGTAACATGATATCTGGTGACTGGAATGCAGATCACTTTATGAAATGTCACAAGACTTAACCCACAAACATCACCTTTAACCTGCTGTTAGTTTAGTGGTTAAAATAGAAATACCATGGAATCCAAATATCAAGTTGAGTTCATAACTGCATGCACTACTTTAATGTCAACGCATGTACTTCTGATATGTTTTGAAATTTACATTTTAATGTTCCCGAGACATTTTTACATGATCTGATACAACAGTGTATCAGGCATAAGTGCTGAGTAAGCAAGTAAGCTACCAAGGACACTGTCAGTTCCTAAATACTCATGTATTTCTGGGAGAAGTAGTTATTAATCCACTGTCTTTATATTCCCTCTTCTTACATATTTTCACTAGAGAAATAAGGGAGCATCCTAGCAAATTTCATGCAAAAAGAATAAAAATGTTCCCCAAGATTTACTATTGTTCATTGTTACAATAATTTGGAGCATGTATCTAACGAAGACATTTTATGTTGTATTCCAAGTGTTTCTACAAGTGTCCTGTGTAAAAGGAGGTAAGAAAATCAAATTTTTAAGCTAAAACTTGTTTCAATTCATAAAATATCAGGTACATTCTACTGATCTTATGGAACTCAATGCTCTCGCCTAGTGGCAGACATTTGTCCTGGATGGTGTTTCAATAAATGACTTATCTGACCTTACTACTCTCAGACTAGCCCCACTTGTCTCCTTCACTAAAGATCATATAAAAGACACTGCAAATTTCAGTACCACATGCAAGACTGCAGAGTCCCAGTGACCTGTCTGAAAAGGCAGGACACAAGACACAAGCGACATTTGAATCTATCAGCTGCCTATGGACTTTGTCTGAGCTTTTCAATTTTGTCCTGAAAATTTTGAGGAATTAGTGAAAAATTTTAAGCAAGAAAATCACATGATTGAAACTGTGTTTTAAGCAGATAAATATTCTGTCAACTTGGAAAATGGAGTTTTTATGGTCAATAAAGAGAAGATATTTTAAGAAAACTAACCTCTACATAAAATAGAAATGAAATACCTTATTTGCATTGTAATGATGTGTAAATAAAAACAGGCAAAATGAGAATCTTCATTGCACTGGTTCTCCCAAACCACAAACATGCTGTCTCTCCCTTTGTGCAGTTCGTTAAATGATCATCCATTATACAACATCTTATCATCCTTTACTTAAAGATTTTGCATATAGTTCATTAGACTTATATCTAAATACTTAAGCTACTTTTGTCTCTTGAGAATATTCTTTAAATCATGTTTCATAATAAATACTCAGATGTGTTACTGATTGTTGTATGTGGCTTTTGAATTTGAGAAGTGTGTTATAAGCTCTCATTTTATGTAAGTGCTCCTGTAGACATTCAGGCCATCTGTTTGTCTTATTATTTACAAACCTATTTATGTATTCGTTTGCTCATCTATCTACTATATTTTGCTGCGTAGCTTTGAGCTTCCTCTAGGCCACTACATTATTGCTGTGGCTACTGGCATCTTCGTATCAATTCTAAAAGTAAAATACAGGCTTCTAATATTTCACCACTAAATAAACTGTGGCCCAGAAATGTTTGGCTTATTCATATATTTAGCTTAAAAACTTCTCAAAACTTATTTATTTATTTATTTATTTATTTATTTATTTATTTATCTATTTATTTATTGCAGAACTGGGGATTGAACCCAGGCCCTTGCATTTGCCAGGCAATCTTCTACTGAGCTATATTTTTGTATGAGCAGAACACATTTATTGACGGAAAGAAAGCTCCTGTCTGAGAGAGGGACAAGAGGGGGGTCCTGACCGGGTGGTTCCCTCTCTCAAAATATTTTTAACTATACCAAAATTCTACAGTTTGTCATACTAAAGTTAGAATTTCATTGTTCTAAGATTTCACCATTTTCCTGGTAAAATGTGTTTCTTTGATATAAACCTGTCTTAGCCGGCTGTGGTAGCACACACCTGTAACCCCAGCACTTGGGAGGCTGAGGCAGGAGCATTGGTGCCAGTTCAAACCACCCTGGGCTACAAAAGTGAGCTCAAGACCAGCCTGAAGAACTGCATAGTGAGACTCTGTCCCAAAAAGACCCCCCCCAAAAAAAAAAAGATAATTGATATAAACCTGTCTTACTCTGGTATGTATAAAATGTATTTTAGAACTCTGTTGATAAATACTTTATTTGTAACATTTTGCATTTGTGCTTACAATAGAAATAGGCTAAGAATTTAGCATCATGCCCTCATCTTAATGTTGTATCAACTTCACAAAGTCATTTGAGGAGTGTTCCATGTTTTGGAAGAATTTTTAACATGGTTAGAAATTATCTGCTTTTAAATGAGGAAAACATGGCTGCCAAATTCTTTTGTCTGCTGTTCTTAAGTGAATGTTGGGTGTAATTAGATTTTTAACTATTGATTTTCTTAGCAAACTATCACAAGATTAATATTTT
The DNA here is from genome assembly GCA_004027025.1 of Myocastor coypus. Lineage (NCBI taxonomy): Eukaryota > Metazoa > Chordata > Mammalia > Rodentia > Myocastoridae > Myocastor > Myocastor coypus. Next base: position 11,230 of record PVJA010003837.1, on the reverse strand, counting down.
CCTTTTTATGTATTTTATGTATTTATGTATTTAGGACAGGGTCTACAGGGTCTCACTATGTAGATCAGACACGTAGAGATTGTCCTGTCTTCAGCCTTCAAGTGTCGGGATTACAGCTGTGTGCCACCACGCCCAGTCTCCATTGCCTTCTCCGCCCACCTCAGGGCTGTACACTGGGAATCGAATCTGGGCCGCTTCACTTTGCCTAAGCAGGCGCTTTAGTCCACTGAGCTATCTGGCCAGCCCAATATTTCCCATTTCTTTCATTAAGATTTGTAGTAATATTAGAGAGGAGGTTACCCAGCTACAGAAACATTTTTTAAAATTGCTCAAGTGGTGATGATAATGGTGGTGGTGGTGATGATTTCAGTGCCAGGGACCGAACCTTAAGCCTCTGCACCCAAAGCAAATACACTAGCGCCGCCTCACACCACCAACACCAATGTTTCTTCCCTCTGCTACGTCTTCTTACATATCATTGTTAAATCTCCACCTGGAGGCAGTTTTGCCAGAACTGTTTTATCCACTTTCAATACTATTTACCTTTTCTATTTATAATCAGGGTTTTTTTTCTTATTTTTGACACTTTTTATTTTTTGCTTCATTCTTTATTATATCTTTTTGATTATTTTCTTACATGTATTGTTTTGTTTCTAAGGCTTGAAGTGGATGCTTACTAACTCTTTATTTCATTAGCCATTTATAAACACAAGCATGTTTTCCCATCGTGTTTCTTCAAAATACTGTTGGAGTTACAGCTAACAAATTCATAATGAGGCATTTTTTTTACTTTCATTCTTTGCTAGATTTTGTTTCTCTTACTATTGCTTCAGCATAATTTTAACTTTACGAAGTTTAGTATTTTAATTGTTTTTCGTAATTTTCTTCTATATTTGAAGTTAAATTCCCTGTGATCAAAGAGGTGACCCATTGCTGTAGTCAGTATCTGGATGCTTCCCAAAGCCTCAGGTGGTCATCGGGGTGGGCTTGTGTTTGTGGCTAGCATACTGTAGTGCCACACCCAACCTAGGATGGGGAGCCTGCATGCAGTATAAGGGAAGCACAGAGGCTCACTCCTCGCTTTGCCCTCGATGCTTTTGGTATCTTCTGAGCATGAATGGCTGCTCCTCTGCAGTGTGACACCCTGACTAGGAACCAGCTGATTACGAACTGAAACCTCCATGAACTATGAGCTAAAGAAGCCTTTTCTTCCTTAATTTTGAGCATCAGGAATTTTTGTCTCAACAAGGAGAAAAAAAGTAACTAAGACATTCATATACAGTGGCACCTCAGTTCATAAACTTAATTCACTCCATGATTTTGGAAAACATAACTACGTGCTTGTTTATATGGCCATAGTTGTGTTTGCCACCTGACAGAGAAATTTATAAAGAAAAACAAAATTTTGCCAAACTTCTGTTTGTGAAGCAAATTGTTTTCAAAAAGAACCATTCATGAACCACAGTAACATCATATTTAGTCTCCATGATTTCTCTTAGGATTTAACTGCTAATTTTTAAAAATTCAGTATATATTTCAAAATGAAGTATTTTCAATTATGTACTATGCTCACAAAGACATATGTATGTGTGTCAGTTGATCAAGCTCATTAATTTTATTTACCAAATTCTACTTATCTTTAATATTATTCCACATGGTTGATAAGAATTACATTTATAAACTTCTACTAATTATTTTGAGCTTTGTTTTATAAATGCTAGAACTATTGTACTGGATCCATATAAATTTAAGGTCATTATATAATATTGATCTACTTTTAGTCGTTTTCCAGCAACTTTTTTATGTTTAACAAAGCTTTCACATTAAGTCTGATATATATGTATCTTTTTCCTTAATGGTCAGTTACACCAAGGTATGCTGTGGAACACATGTGCTCCGCTTCTTGACGGCTTCAGCACAAGAGAGCATGACTCTCCTCACGGCAGATGTTCCCTCGGTAGTGTGGATGTCCTGGGGGGCTCACTGGCAACGACAATGCCAGTCTTCATGAGATCAGAGTTCCATTAGGTTTGCATATAGGAAAGGCAGAGAGTAAATTATGAACATTGGCAGAGTTTTGTAATCAAGATTGAGTTTCAGTAGTCAAGTGTTGAGTGTCCATGGAGAAGAACTGGATTTACTGAGCACTCAGCAGGCTTTACTAGCCTTATACAGTGATAGATTGATAGATAGATAGATAGATAGATAGATACATACATACATACATACATACATACATACATACATAGGTAGATAATATTTTTAGACTACTGATAAATTAGATACAACATATATCTTATGTGTTATAGGTGCACGTATATGTGTATGCACTGTATCTTTATGTGCATATATTTAAAATCATCTTCTCATGCACTGGACACATTCATCATGCCCGCAGAAGAACCAAAGCAAAGGCGAGTCAGTTGCTATGCTGAGGAGATTCTTCTCCTTATCATCCTATACAGGCAACTTAAAGAAAAATAAGATTATTATAATCACCTCTTCCTTTCTGAGTGAAACTCCAAAGGAATTCTTAGATCACACTGAGAGTATTTATATAGAACTTTTTTTTGGGGGTGAAGACGATGAGTTAGGCCCAGTTTGTGCGCCTTTGGAGGACTTGCTGATGCCTTGTTCTACACAGTCCCCAATTCCATGCCTGGGAAGCACACATTTGATCACCCATCTCTTGTGCCTGCAGTTGAGTCCTCCTCCAAAGTACCACAAAGGCTTCAAAGTCGACACCTACTTACGAGTGTTTGGATATCTAGGATCATGGTTGCTGCTTATAGTTTTCATTTTTTTATTTCTTTTTTATTTTTTTTATTTTTTATTTTTTTGAGACAGGGTCTCGCTATGCAGCTCAGGCTGGCCTTGAGCTCACTTTTGTAGCACAGGCAGGTCTCGAACTCGCACCGATCCTCCTGCCTCAGACTCCCAAGTGCCGGGATTACAGGCGTGCGCCACCACACCCGGCTTATTTAAATAACCAAAAGCATAACCAAAAGCACTTAGGTATAATTTTGTGGTCTGTTTGTAAATATATCACCTTAAAAATTTTGTAAGTTGTTTATTCATGTAGCTTCTATGTAGTTAACATCAGTTAATTCTATGTCATTAAACATACATAAAATTCTTGAAGACACAGATTTCAAACAATGTTTATTTCCTTGCTTTTCTCTTTAATTTCTCTAACTTTTCATCTTGGGACAACCCCTGAAGGCTATCAGGAAAACAGTTATGAAACTCTACCTCTAACCAAATCTTTGACTTGAGTCACTTCAATCAGCTGAGAAGTTTTACTCAGCTTTTTGTTCATTACTTTCTCATTGTTTAAAACAATGTTATGTCTCAGTATTTGAGGGTCTATAATCAACCCATTAACATGAGAAAGTATGAAATTTCTAGATTTTTTATTCAATACACTCTTTCATTCTGTGTTATGAAATGGTCAATTCTGTCTCTGATCTCATGTCTGTCCTGCATTACACTAATGTTTTCATTCTTTAAATATATGTATGCATGTGCTCACATTAGTGAAAAGTTTCTCACCTAAATATATATTACTATTATGAAATGATCTCTTGTCCTTCTCATCCTTCCTTTTTTCTTTCCCTTCTTCTCTCTTTCCCTCTCTCCTCTTTTCTTCCTAACTATGTGAACTGTGCTGGGGATGAAACTCAAAACCTCACATCTGCAATCCATGCATACAGCCACTGAACTAGAAGCCAAGCCCTACATCAAATTCTTAATAAAGATAAGTAATAAATTTCTCTTGACATGTCCTCTAGACACAAAATTGTCACACAGAACCAAAGTGAATGATGCCTTGTTCTAGCATAAACTACAAAACTTTAAATAATATGGTATAGAAACAGGGCTTGAATATACTTTGAGAATAAATGTGATATTTTGCTCTTTTATATATTAGTTTTCTAAGTCTGTATGTTGTCATAGAGTTTATATTTTTTTCTTCAACCCTTCAAACTTTATTTATTTCACTTACAGTTTTCTTGTTTAAAAAAGAAAGTCAAGAAACAGACTGATATACAAATAACCTAACCAAGACAACCTGTCCATGTCAGAAGAATTATCCCTCTTCCGAAATGATCAAAGATGTCTTAGGAAAAAAAAGTGATTCAGAATTATGTTAAACTCAAACAATTTAAATTTCTTATCAAATCATTCTTTACTCAGTTCAGATACATTACTTATGAAGCCACTCTTCTAAGATAAATGCTCAGGCAAGAAGAATTACTATTGCAGTGCACACTTTGGTATTAGAGAGTATAAATCAATTTTGAACCAACTGAGAAACTATCTGAGGATCGCCAAGTTGATGTCCAAGAATGTGACAAATGCAAGGACTAAGAAAGTTGAGGAAACCCAACACCAAAGGGAATGTGAATGGCTTCAAGGGGACTTTTTCTTTACTTGCCAGCAATTTCAGGAGAAAGCTACATGCAATGCAAGCTTACAACTTTATTTTAGATAAGTGTACATATTTCATGTGACCTGTATATCCTAGTGGATGTCAAAGTTAAAAATGTATTGATCCTCATTGACACGAATCAGAGGAACACAATCCTTACTGAATTTTCGCAGTTTAGGAAGGCTACAGTATGTGAAAACACATATTGACATACAGCTGCAAATTAGAAAAAGAAATCACCAGTCTTTGAAGGTTAAACCTGTGTCATTCAAAATTAATCAATGTTGGATTTCTTCTCATTGAAGCTCCATGATAAAAAAAAAAAAAGTTACTTTATAAGCTTCTCACTTTAGAAGTATCTTAATTTATGCTTGGACAGTGAACAAATTTTAATTTAAAAAGTTCTTACCGGTAATATATCTTCACAGTCCTAAGGGGTGGAAAAGAAGCGAGGTAAAATTCTAAAGATTAAGCCAGAAACATAAAAGCAGGCATTGTGTAATGTTACTTACATAAAATGTCCAATGATTCTAAATTAACCCATATTGTTAGAGTGTAAGAGACTCTTTCTTTTAGACAGGGGGAGGGGAAGAAACAACAGCGCAAGATGTTCAGGCAGTGTCCTGTTCCGTGGCCTGGTGGTAGAATACTATATCTGCTTGGCTTGTGATAATGCAGTGAGCAATATATTTGTCATAGGTATGCATCTCTATATACATACTATATTTTTGACTCAATAAAAACATTTTTGTAACTTGAAAGTCAATATTTGAACCATCTGAGAGGTGATAGACACAAATCATGTTAAATTAGCTCAGCCCACAAAGCAGTCTGAAATAGGAGTGAAAAGAATATTTGTAAACCTCAAAGACATGGCTATGTCTTTTAATCTTGAATTTGTTGGATTAATTCAGTGATGTTTATTATTTTTAATCATTCATGAAATATACAAACAGAAGTAAAATGTCTTATCAGATACAAGTAAATTGGAAAATTGGGCCTTGTTCAGAATTCAACTGGGTGAATTAAATGATATTCTACCTTGGTGCATATAAAATAGTATTCAAATAAATACAATGAAATGAAACATCATATGCAAAGAGAGAGCTCAAGTAATGGGATGGTTCTTGGTCAAAGTCAATCCTAGAATGGTTTCCTCACTTGTGCTCCTAAAATGTTGAACATGGAGGCCAAATCAATAATTTTCCAGTTATCTTTCATCACACTCTTTACTCTCATGAGATCCATTTGTAAGAGATGGTTTATGTCTTTGATCCCTAACAGAAAGAAAAGAAAAATATCACTGCTCAACGAGTCAAAGGATCCAGTGTCAAGGCCTCTGCCATTGCTGATAGCCGTCCACCATCGCTACACTCAGTTATGAAGAATAACCCTCTGTATGGAGATATAAGTTTGGAAGAAGCTATGGAAGAAAGAAAGAAAAGCCCTTCATGGACAATTGAGGACTATGACAAGCATTCCTTGCACACGAACCTCTCCGGACACCTAAAGGTACTTATAATGGAGGATCCGAAGCACATTTTTCTCTTGCCTGTCCATACTCAAATGTCACAATGACTTTATTCCATTCTTAAATTATTAAGAAACATAGAGAGAATCAAGATAGTGTGAACATTAGGGGTAAAAAAAAAAGATTGAGAATGACCCTTACAATTAGTGGGTGAGGTCAGTGAAATAACCTTACAATGAAGTACTGTGGAGAGGAAAAGCTTTCTTCACTACACAAAAAATCACAGTATTTCAGTTCATTTGGGCCTCTCGTTTAATTTCTGCCTTCCTAATCAATCTGTATGCATATTTGATGTAGAAAGAAATAAAATGTGGCACAGAATACAGAATTTTTGGAAAATTAAAAAGATTTTCACAACTAATCTTTAAGATTACACATTTTCTCAGAGTATGGAAACATTTATGTTCATGAACACTTATGGATGACATTCTATATGTATACATGAAATACTGACGAAGTGCTATTTTAGGCACTGTGAGAGGAAGTATTTAACAGTATAATTTTATATCAAGCCTATCCAGTGACTTAAAACTACAGATTCATGTTTGGGTCACTCTGTCTCAGTAACAAAACAAAATAAAAACATTTCAACGCAGACAAAGTATGCAATGAAGTCACTCACCCAGCTTACACCCAACTTAAGTTCTCTCTCTCTCTCTCTCTCTCTCTCTCTCTCTCTCTCTCTCTCTCTCTCCCCGTTTTCCTCCCCTGGTTTGTTACATCCACGTGAAACACATGAAAGACCTAGAAATGCCTACAAAGCAGAGTGAGAGGCACCTCATTTTCTGAAAGGCCAAATTCTTAACCAGCCCTGGCCTGCCTCCACTTATGTCTGCCTAGCAAGCTGAGACTTTTTCCGAGTACTCTTCACCTTAGAACATGTGCCTGCTCCAAGTCACATGCTGTTAGCACCTGAGGATACTCCTCCTTTGGAGTGGAACTGTACCATGTCTTTTCAAATCCTTCGCACAGTTTTGAAAATGACCATGTTCAAAATATCCCGCAGGATAGAATAAGTGATGGTTTTTGATTTACTATTTTGAATATTTCCTTCTTACTGTACTAGCTTTCCAAGAGGCTTACAAAACAGGTGCTCCCAAAAGAAACAATTATCTTATATTTTAGTTTGCTTCCTTCCTTTGTTATTTTTATTTCTTTCATCCTCTATATCAAGAAGCTTAAAATCGAGAATTCTACATCTAGTCTTTGGAAACTAAATTTCATTGCTTTACTTCACACGTATTCAAACATGGGCGATATATCTCAAGGACATATTTTCTTGCCTTTGCTGTTCATATGCATGATAAGGAAATTGGATACATTGACAATTTTTCCCTATCTTCAGAAAGTTAATCTAGCTACAGGGGTGAAATCTCAGTGGAATAAGTGCTTCACTGGCAAGCACAAGGTCCTGAGTTCAAGCCCTAAGATATAGAATGCAGAATCTTGTCTACAATTGCAGTAGAAAATTTTGGGAAGATTTAGAAGAGGGAAGTCACATAAGATTATGAAAGTCTTCATCACAAAGTTAATTCATCTGTGAGATTTCAAAAGATCTGGAAGGTTTGCAACAGTAGAGATTCTCCTGGCTTGAACAGCAAGAGAACAGAAAGAACTGCAAACGAGAGTGAAAAACTTGTGAAAGCACTAAGTAGAGCAGTTTGCTAGATCCCCAGTGTGAGAATAATGACAAGGAAGATCGCGAAGTCTCCTAAAAGAGAGGAAATTGTTTAAGAATAGAAGTGACAGCAAAAGTTTGACCAAGACAACTAGAAGAAATCATCTGCGGTGTGTTATTATGCAGCAGGGCGGTAACAGGTAACGATTAGATACTTACACTGCACAAAACTAGAAGAAAAGATTCTGAATGATCTCAGCATAAAGAAATGACGCATGTTGGAGAAGATGAATATGCTTAATTTGATTTAAACATTATAGGATTTATGTCTGAGTTAAAAATGAGCTTAATTTTCAAAAGCTACTAAACCAAGTTTGAGTGTTAGACTACGGAAATTGAAACCAGTGTTTCTAGGCTGAACAGTATGTTTAAGGAAGACAGACTTTAACTGTATTGGATATATTTCTCTACTAAAGCTAATGTACATAATCATTCATGTAACTCTCAGGCCTGTGGGCTGCACACCGACTTCTGAGGGAAGTAATAAAGAAATATCTAGAGCCCATGACTTTTGTTGTCATCTGGAACTTCAGTCTATAGCTCATTAATTCAGTTCCTTCGTCACCACTTCTGTCCTCATCCCAAGATTAGTAGACATGTCCCCTAACATATTTCCTGAAATGTGGATATAATTTACTAACTATAAATGTTCCAAATAGGGGCTGGGGAGATAGCTCCGAGGCACAGGTGCCTGCTGGGCAAGTGCAAGGTCGTGAGTTCGAACCCTGGACCCACAAATATAAATAAATAAATAAAGGTTCCACATGCCTCAGTTTGTTCCTATTTTTCCAAATTGTTAAGATTTTTTTCAAGTTAGAAAAGAGAAATCCTATAATTAATGACCAAACCAAGCTGGAAGAAGAATGTAACAGAGGAAATCTCCACTGGGAAGTTTTTAATGTACAACAAAAGCATTAAACTTACAGGCAAAATGTAGACTCATGATTTGGAAAGATGAGTGTGAAGTGGAAAAGTATTTTTAACTTTGTTTATTTATATTATGGCCGGTCCAACCTGCCCTAGGGGTGGGGCTGGTGCAGCATGTGGTGCTGGGGATTGAACTGCAGTCTCTGATGTTGCCTAAGCTTGACCTAAGCAAATGTTTTAGACCACTGAGTTATCGTGCCAGCCCTGAAAAGGATATTTAAATCCTTCTGCACATGCCAATCCAAATTTTATTGTAATATTTGACCATTTCTAAGACTAGCAAGTATAAGCTTGAACCACTACAGTGGGGGGTGTAGTAACCTTGGCGAAGCCATCGGGTCTCCTCCCGTGCACTCCCTTTCCGCTCCTAGCAGTGCACCCATACCTCCTCTGCTAGTTCAGTGGCCCTGAAGCTGACCACTGTGAGAAGGGCTGTGCCATGCTTCAGCTGATGCTAAACCCACAGAACCTAGAGAGGGTGGGCAGCTTGCTTCCAGCCCTTGCAATCCTCCAGATGAAAGGGACTGAGGCTTGAAGTGGCTCTGTGACAACTGCAGGCCAGCGATTCCCACAAATTTCTGCTCTGCATACCAAATGACAGACAGAGACACTGAAGCAGTAGCCCTGAAACATAGTATGAAGTGACAAAATACAGACAACTGCACTTGCAAAAGCTTTGCAGGAGAGAATACTGACACAGAGATAATTCTCTAGCATTGAAAGGAAAATAGAGCCAGTGAATAAGACGTGGAACGCAGTTGCTGCCTGGATTTATCAGCCCTTTTCTTTGGGAGCCCAGACAATGCCAAAGCTGCAGCCTGGCAGACACACCCTCTAGGAGGAAGACCAGCAAGTTGAGGTGCATGGAAGGGACTCTTGACACCCAGTCTCACTCTCTCTCCTTAGAAGTCAGCTTCTGGATTTACTTGAAAACTCACGCAACACACCTGTTCATCCCACGCAGACACCATCAGGCTCCTAAGTTCATCTCCCGCAAGGAATTTTAAGTCTACTTCAACTCTCTAACCTGATTCACATGCAAGATTCATAAGATGTAAGAGCTGCCTGCAAGATGACAGAATCACTGTGGTGTCTCTGTCCTTCCCATGTGATCAGGTTAATAAGGAATTTCTGCAGGCCTGTACTGCATTCTATTGCAAACCCACATGTTAACTGCACAGATCTCTCGGCATCCAGTGGCAGCACAGCCATGCATTCCGAGAAGCTGAGCCTCTCTTACTTGAGCTGTGGCTTTTATATTTCACCCAGAGTAGTTTGAGTACAAACAAACCTTTATGATGTCTGACCTTCTCTTATTTTCCAATCTCAGTTTTTAACACTGATCACTGATATATGATGCCATATTCTCTATGTCATTTTGTTTCAGGAAAATCCCAATGACCTTCGGTTTTGGTTGGGAGACATGTACACACCAGGCTTTGACACCTTGTTGAAAAAAAAGATGAAGCATGACAAGCGATCTAAATTATGTCGTATGGGTTTGGTATTCCTGCTCATTGCCACCATCTTGATTACCATAGTGACTATCAGCACTTTGTTCACCTGAAGAAACTGCCACAGACAGAGCCACCTTTAATTTTTAAAACACGTTTTATAAGTAGTGAAAAAAAAAAGTCTTCATGCAGTATGAATGTGCTGTTGATGGTTCAGCTAAGTGTAACTCTTCCATGGAATGTGAGCATTGCTTGTGATACGCCCTGCCTCAGGCTTGGAAACCTGTGTAAAAACCCCAGCCAGGACCTTTCTCTTCGGGAAGCAATTGTGAGGATCACAACCACAGAAAAGTCATTCCACAAGCACGTTTAAATGAGTCCATAGAGGAAAAACAGAGCATCAGTGATTTTCAGCTGCCTTGTCTCAATACTCAGATTGTATTCTCCTGGCTTTTAAAATTCTACTAGTTCTCCTCCACCCACTCCACCTATGGCACTAAGAAAGATGGAGCTGATCATCTCCTTTCCTCACCCCAATTGTTCCTTCCCTTTGAACAGTGTTTTTCCCTGTCACATTTTGATCCAGTTGTGCTTAATAATTTACACACGCTGTCTCGCATGTTCACTGTGGATAGTCAGCAGGTGTCACCATCCATGTCCTAGCTGGAAGGCCCTGGAAAAGCATAACAGTTTAATGCTGGTCATGCTGGGTTTTTTTAACTACTGGACCCCGAGGAAGGTATTTTCACAGAGAAAGGATAATGCTACCTCCTCAGTGGAGCTAAGACTAAGTAAGAAACAGAACCAAGAACCAGGTCAGACTCCTGGGATTGAGTGGCTTGGTTGGTAGTAGTTGTTCGTGAGATTTATGTCAAGTCACTGGCATCCGGGGCTCATCTTCCTTTGCCTGAAAATAACTTGAGATGGGATTCTGGGTACAGGTCATGGCACTGCCACTCTTACCCTCCTCCTAGAACCCGCCTCCTTGAGGCCCTCATTATCCACACCCTAATGATGGGGGTACAGAAATCAAAGAAGGACCTTTCTTCCCTTCCCTTAGCCTAAAGTATGCTTTGGTTCTTTGATTTTTGCATTATTATTTTGTGTATTTCTCCCCAAACATATTTGAAATGAAGTATATTAAATTGCAGCTTTACTGGGCAATAAAATCACTATGGACAAAAAAAAAAAAAAAAAAAAAAAAAAAA